>JAGTXO010000043.1:27500-32500 GCA_019448385.1 Diacronema lutheri | reverse complement strand
TCAACGAACGCTTGTGAACTCACACACGCCTGCTGCGCGCTCAATTCGCTCGCACGAGCTCGCGGCTGCTGCCAGCAGCCGCTCCCTCACAGGAGCTGCGCCCGCTCAACCCACACACCGCCATATACGCACGCGCTCCCCACCCGACCCTTTCCCACCCAACCGCCACTGCAACTCCGCTCCACCCCCGACACCCGAGCCCCCAAAACCAAAGCGCGACCGCCCACATACACAGCGCCGATCCGCACGCCGCCCGCACGCCACACGCCGATGCGCCCATGCGCCCCCTCCCCCCCCGTTCGCGCCGCACGCGCCCGCCGCGCCCCGCCAGCCGCGCCCACGACCCAACCAACGGCCCGCGCCGCTCGCGCGCGGTGGTGGACGCGCGGAGCGGCGCGACGAGCGGCGCCGGTCCCGCGCGCGCGCGCGCGCGCGCGATGGCGCGCGCGACGATCAGATCGGCCCACGCCGCACGCGCCTCAGCCGCCTCGCCGCGACGCCGCGCGCGCGCGCGCGCGCCGACGACGACGACGGCACGCGCGCCGCGACGCGCACGGCGCACGGCGCCCGCCACGCTCCATCGGCACGCCGAGCGCCGCATCCGACGGCGCTCAGACCCACGCGCGCTGCGCGCGCGCGGCACGCCGCCCGTCCGCGCGCACGCGCCGGCCGGCGCGTGCGCGCGTGCGCGCGCCGCACGCGGCCGCTCGAGCCGTCGCGCCCGGCGCGCGCGCGCGCGCGGCGTGGCGGCACGAGCTGCACGCACGGCTGCGCGGCCGCGCACGGAGCGCGCTCATCGCGCACGCACCGCGCCGCGCTGCCAGCGCACGCTCGCGCGGCGCACGCGCGCACGCACTCGTCCGCGGCCAAACGCGCTCGCGCCGCCGTCGAGCGAAGCGAGCGCGCGCGCGAAGCGCGCCGCGCGCGCGCGCGCGCCGCGCGAAGCGCGCGAGGCGCTCTGGCGCGCTCGCCGGCCGTGCGCCGCGCGCGCCGCGCACGTCGCGGCAAAGTGCTGCCAGCGCGGCTCGCGCGCGCGGCCGCCGGCCGCCGCCGCGCCGGCGGCGGCCACGGCGCGCAGCGGCGCGGGCGCGGATCGCGGATCGCACGGCGCAGCCTCGGAGCAGCGGCGCTTCGCACGTCGCCGGCGATGCGCACGCCGGCGCGCCGAATGCTGCTGCCGACAGGGCCATCGTGGGCGCGCGGATGCCCCGGGCGCGCCCGCGCCGGTGAGGGCGGCGCGGCGGCTCGCGCTGCGGGCTGCGCGCGGGCTGGCAGCGCGGGCGGCTCGCGTCCCTGGCTCGCGGGCGGCGCCACGGCGCGCGACGGCGAGCCGCGCCGCCGCCGCTGCGCGGCGCACCTCGCGCTCGTCCGCGCGCCACGCGCCGCAGCGCCGCGGCCCGCTGCCGCCTCACCGCCGCCTCGCCGTGCTGCCGGCCGGCCGGGCGCGGCCGTGGGCGTGAGCGTGGCCGCGGCGCGTTCGAGGTGGCCGCAGCTGCTGCACCGCGCGCGCCGCGCGCGCGCACCCGCGTCGCGCGCGCCGCGCCGGCGCGTGGCGCGCGCCGCCGCGCGGGGCGCGCGGGTGGCGCGAGTCGGACGCGCGCGCGCCGCACGGCCGTGGCTCGCGGCGCGCGCGTTCGCGCGCTCGCTCGCGCGCAGCCGACGCCGCGCGCACGCGCGCGGCGCGCGGTGGAGCGCGCACGATCGGCGCGCGCGCGCCGGGCGGCGGCGGCGCCGACGTGCTGGCGCGCGCACGCGCGCGTTCGGCGCCGGAACTCCAGCACGCAGCGTGGCGGCGTGCGCGCGCGCCGCGCGGGTCGTGCGGTCGCCGCAGCCGCCGCGTCACGCGCGGCGTGGCGCGCGCGCGCTCGCACTACGGCCCGCCGCGCGCGCGCGCGCCCGGCTCGGCGCCCGCGCGGCGGCCGGCCACGCCGACACGAGCGGCGCACGCGCGCGCGCGCGCGCCCGCACGCCGGCGGGCGCACGACGACGCCCGCTCCGTGCGCGGGTCGGACGCGCGCCTCGAGCAGGCAGCCGACGAGCAGTGCCGCCGCCCGCTGCGTCTGTGGCGCAACACCTGCCTCCGCGCAGCCGCTGCGCGCCCACGGCGCGGACGACCTCGACCCCGATCCCACGCGCGAACGGCCGCCGGCCCGACTGGCGCGCTGCGTGCCGGGCCGAGGTTCAGCAGGCGCGCGCAGGGGCGGCGCTGCCCGGCTGAGATCGGTTGACCACCGCTGCGTGAGCGCGCGACTCTCCTCGGGCGTGTATGCGCCGGCTGTGTCCCGTCGCGCCGTCGCGCCGTCGGGCCTAGTGCTGCGCCGGGCGCAGTCGCGTCACGTACTCACGTCTCGGCACGACTAGTCACTGCGGCAGCGGAGTGCGCGTGTTCGGTCGCCTCGCGCGCCGTGGCCGACCGAGCGCCCTGCGCGCGGCGCGGGCTCCGAGCGCCAGAGACAGAGCTCGCCCTACGCCTGCGCGGCGCCGTCCGCGCTTGGCTCGGCTCCGCCTACGTGTCCGCGTCCACCGCCGCGCTGCCCGCCGCGCCACCCGTTGGGCCCATCTGCTGGCCGTGTTTAGTTTTCCATGTGCGGCCGGCCAAAGGCGCCGTTCGCTGGGCCGTGGCGTGGGCACTTTGCCTGGCGGCCTAGCACGCGCGCCGCCTTGTCGAGCTGGTCGCGCGCGCCGCCAGCTCCAGTGCCCCCGCCGCCTCGTCGCTGCTGATCTGCGGCTCTGCCTCCGCCCGCGCGCAGACCGTCGCGAGCGCGCGCGCGAGCGCGCTCGCCACCGCGGCCGGCCGCGCCTCGAGCTGCGCGCGCGCGCGCGCGCCGGATCGGGCGAATGCTCTGGGACCGCGCAGGGGCGCAGCGTGCGCGCGCGGCGCGCGCACGGAGCGGCGTGCGTGGAGCGCGAGAGCACGGCGCGAGACGAGACGAGCTGACGTGCGGCGTGGCGCGCGGCGCGCCCGCGCGTGGCGCGTGAAGAGCGACCCGCCCAGAGCGCGGCGAGCCTCGCCGAGAAGCGCGTGCGACCGAGCGAACGGGCCCGCCTCGCACAGCCACTCCTCCGCCGGCGTTGCCGTGGCGAGTCGCGCGCGCGCGCGCGGCGCGGCGCGGGTCCGCCGCCGAGCGCGGGCCGCGCGCGCGAAAGGCCCGCCACGCGCACCGCCGCGCGCGGCGGGCGCGACATCGCCGGGTAAGACGCGCGCGCGCGCTTGCTCGCGCCACCCCGCGCACTGCGTCCGGCGCGTCGGCAAGCTGTGCGCACTGCGACTCGGTCGAAGCGCGCGCCATGTCGCCCGCGCCGGCGCCGTCAGCGATCCGAGAACGCGCGCGTGGAGAGGAGGTGACCCCTTGAGGCGCTCAAGGCGCCTCGCCGCCTCCTCGAGGCGCCTCTCCGCTTCCACGGCGATCCGCCGGCGCTCTCGCCTCCACCACAAGCTGCGCGTTGCGCGCGGTGCTGGTGCCCACGACCGCCGCGCGGGTAAGCGGCGGCGGCGGTGACAGCAGCAGCAGCAGCAGCAGCGTGCTGCTGATGGCCGCGTCGAGCCGAGCAGCGGCTGGTGCCCGACGCGCCGAGCGCGCGTGGTCTTGGCGTCGCCTCCTGCGCGATCGGCGGCGTGGTACCCGCCTTCGTGCGCTCCCTCCGTTGGGGTGACACGTCGAGCTGCTGCTGCCTCGCGAGCACGTCGAGCGCGGCGTCGCTGGCGACGGCGAGCTTCGCGCTGCACCCTGCGCACGCATCGCCCGTCAGCGCCTCGCCTCTGCGCTCTCGAGCAGCCCGTCGTCCGTCTCGAGCGCGCGCGAGCGTGACCGACGCGTTTTGGCTTGCTCGCCGGCGCGCGCGCGCGCGCGCGCGCGTCCGCGCGCCGCCCGCGCGCCCTCACCGTCGGCCGCGTCGGCCGCGCCGCTCGCGCCCGACCGGCTGCCGCCGCCCACCTTCACCACCTCCACCTGCGCCTCGTGCGGCGGGCGGCCGCTGATGCCCAGCTCGCGCGCGCGCCGCGCGGCGCCGAGCGCGCACGCGCCGTCATCGTCGGGGCGACGCGTCGAGCTGCTGCCTCGCGAGCACGTCGAGCGCGGCCTGGCCTGCCGCGCGCGAGGCGCGGCGCGCCGCGCGCACCCTCAACCTGAGCCGTGCCCGCCCGCTCGCCGCAGCTCTCGCGCAAGACGGCGTGCACGCGCGCGCGGCCGCCATCGCGCGCACAGCCGAGCCTGCGCGCGCGGCGCGGCGCGCCGTTGCTCACGGCTCGCGCGCACGCGCTGCGCTTCGTGCAGCGCCTCGGCGACGACCGGGGCGTGCCGTGGGGCGCGCACGCGGCACTAGGCCCTCCTCGTGCGCCCACCCGCGTGCGTGCGGCCGAGCGACAGTCTCGTCGATCCGCGCGGCCAGCGTGGCGTACGTTGTCGCCGATCCCGCGCTCTTCCGACGCTCGGGGCGGCGCCGCGGCGTCCCGCTCGCTTCCCGGCCCGGGGCTGCGCCTACACGGACGGGATGACCGGGGCCACGCGCGCTGCGCCAAGGGCGGATGCCGCCGAGCTCGTCGCCCCGGCCGGCGCCGTCGACGGTCGACACGGCCGCGGCGAGCTGGTCGGCGCGGACGCCCGCCGCCGAGGTCGTGCCGAGTCGGGGGGTGAGCGGCTCGTGCGAGAGGGGCGGTGCGCCACTAGGAAGGCGCCCATGAGCGCGCGCCCGCCGTCGTCTCGTGCGCGAGCGAGAGCGCGTCGAGGCGCGCGCGAGGAGGTGGGCGGCGCGCATGGGCGGCGCGCATCGGCGCTCGCTTCGCTCAGAGGCCTCACACCGCGGCGTGCCGGCGACGCGCGAGCGCGGCGTCGCTGGCGACGGCGAGCTTCGTGCTGCACCCTGCGCACGCATCGCCCGTCAGCGCCTCGCCTCTGCGCTCTCGAGCAGCCCGTCGTCCGTCTCGAGCGCGCGAGCGTGACCGACGTGCACGCGTTTGGCGCGCGCGCGCCGCCGCCGGCGCGCGCGCGCGCGCGCGCGCG
>JAGTXO010000043.1:10000-17500 GCA_019448385.1 Diacronema lutheri | reverse complement strand
GGCGGCGAGAGAGAGGTGGTGCTCACCAACACTCGCGCTCACCATCGCGCACGGTACACATGCCACACAGATCACACGCGAGCTACTGGGAGAGCCTTCCGATCAACGCACCGTCGAATTCGACGGCACGTTCAAAGGCGCGCTGCGCACGGCCCGCAGGCGCGTGCTAGACAGCAACGGCGTGCGCAGCAGAGACGGAGTGGCGCACGCAACGTTCAACGAACGCTTGTGAACTCACACACGCCTGCTGCGCGCTCAATTCGCTCGCACGAGCTCGCGGCTGCTGCCAGCAGCCGCTCCCTCACAGGAGCTGCGCCCGCTCAACCCACACACCGCCATATACGCACGCGCTCCCCACCCGACCCTTTCCCACCCAACCGCCACTGCAACTCCGCTCCACCCCCGACACCCGAGCCCCCAAAACCAAAGCGCGACCGCCCACATACACAGCGCCGATCCGCACGCCGCCCGCACGCCACACGCCGATGCGCCCATGCGCCCCCTCCCCCCCCGTTCGCGCCGCACGCGCCCGCCGCGCCCCGCCAGCCGCGCCCACGACCCAACCAACGGCCCGCGCCGCTCGCGCGCGGTGGTGGACGCGCGGAGCGGCGCGGCGAGCGGCGCCGGTCCCGCGCGCGCGCGCGCGCGCGCGATGGCGCGCGCGACGATCAGATCGGCCCACGCCGCACGCGCCTCAGCCGCCTCGCCGCGACGCCGCGCGCGCGCGCGCGCGCCGCCGACGACGACGGCACGCGCGCCGCGACGCGCACGGCGCACGGCGCCCGCCACGCTCCATCGGCACGCCGAGCGCCGCATCCGACGGCGCTCAGACCCACGCGCGCTGCGCGCGCGCGGCACGCCGCCCGTCCGCGCGCACGCGCCGGCCGGCGCGTGCGCGCGTGCGCGCGCCGCACGCGGCCGCTCGAGCCGTCGCGCCCGGCGCGCGCGCGCGCGCGGCGTGGCGGCACGAGCTGCACGCACGGCTGCGCGGCCGCGCACGGAGCGCGCTCATCGCGCACGCACCGCGCCGCGCTGCCAGCGCACGCTCGCGCGGCGCACGCGCGCACGCACTCGTCCGCGGCCAAACGCGCTCGCGCCGCCGTCGAGCGAAGCGAGCGCGCGCGCGAAGCGCGCCGCGCGCGCGCGCGCGCCGCGCGAAGCGCGCGAGGCGCTCTGGCGCGCTCGCCGGCCGTGCGCCGCGCGCGCCGCGCACGTCGCGGCAAAGTGCTGCCAGCGCGGCTCGCGCGCGCGGCCGCCGGCCGCCGCCGCGCCGGCGGCGGCCACGGCGCGCAGCGGCGCGGGCGCGGATCGCGGATCGCACGGCGCAGCCTCGGAGCAGCGGCGCTTCGCACGTCGCCGGCGATGCGCACGCCGGCGCGCCGAATGCTGCTGCCGACAGGGCCATCGTGGGCGCGCGGATGCCCCGGGCGCGCCCGCGCCGGTGAGGGCGGCGCGGCGGCTCGCGCTGCGGGCTGCGCGCGGGCTGGCAGCGCGGGCGGCTCGCGTCCCTGGCTCGCGGGCGGCGCCACGGCGCGCGACGGCGAGCCGCGCCGCCGCCGCTGCGCGGCGCACCTCGCGCTCGTCCGCGCGCCACGCGCCGCAGCGCCGCGGCCCGCTGCCGCCTCACCGCCGCCTCGCCGTGCTGCCGGCCGGCCGGGCGCGGCCGTGGGCGTGAGCGTGGCCGCGGCGCGTTCGAGGTGGCCGCAGCTGCTGCACCGCGCGCGCCGCGCGCGCGCACCCGCGTCGCGCGCGCCGCGCCGGCGCGTGGCGCGCGCCGCCGCGCGGGGCGCGCGGGTGGCGCGAGTCGGACGCGCGCGCGCCGCACGGCCGTGGCTCGCGGCGCGCGCGTTCGCGCGCTCGCTCGCGCGCAGCCGACGCCGCGCGCACGCGCGCGGCGCGCGGTGGAGCGCGCACGATCGGCGCGCGCGCGCCGGGCGGCGGCGGCGCCGACGTGCTGGCGCGCGCACGCGCGCGTTCGGCGCCGGAACTCCAGCACGCAGCGTGGCGGCGTGCGCGCGCGCCGCGCGGGTCGTGCGGTCGCCGCAGCCGCCGCGTCACGCGCGGCGTGGCGCGCGCGCGCTCGCACTACGGCCCGCCGCGCGCGCGCGCGCCCGGCTCGGCGCCCGCGCGGCGGCCGGCCACGCCGACACGAGCGGCGCACGCGCGCGCGCGCGCGCCCGCACGCCGGCGGGCGCACGACGACGCCCGCTCCGTGCGCGGGTCGGACGCGCGCCTCGAGCAGGCAGCCGACGAGCAGTGCCGCCGCCCGCTGCGTCTGTGGCGCAACACCTGCCTCCGCGCAGCCGCTGCGCGCCCACGGCGCGGACGACCTCGACCCCGATCCCACGCGCGAACGGCCGCCGGCCCGACTGGCGCGCTGCGTGCCGGGCCGAGGTTCAGCAGGCGCGCGCAGGGGCGGCGCTGCCCGGCTGAGATCGGTTGACCACCGCTGCGTGAGCGCGCGACTCTCCTCGGGCGTGTATGCGCCGGCTGTGTCCCGTCGCGCCGTCGCGCCGTCGGGCCTAGTGCTGCGCCGGGCGCAGTCGCGTCACGTACTCACGTCTCGGCACGACTAGTCACTGCGGCCAGCGGAGTGCGCGTGTTCGGTCGCCTCGCGCGCCGTGGCCGACCGAGCGCCCTGCGCGCGGCGCGGGCTCCGAGCGCCAGAGACAGAGCTCGCCCTACGCCTGCGCGGCGCCGTCCGCGCTTGGCTCGGCTCCGCCTACGTGTCCGCGTCCACCGCCGCGCTGCCCGCCGCGCCACCCGTTGGGCCCATCTGCTGGCCGTGTTTAGTTTTCCATGTGCGGCCGGCCAAAGGCGCCGTTCGCTGGGCCGTGGCGTGGGCACTTTGCCTGGCGGCCTAGCACGCGCGCCGCCTTGTCGAGCTGGTCGCGCGCGCCGCCAGCTCCAGTGCCCCCGCCGCCTCGTCGCTGCTGATCTGCGGCTCTGCCTCCGCCCGCGCGCAGACCGTCGCGAGCGCGCGCGCGAGCGCGCTCGCCACCGCGGCCGGCCGCGCCTCGAGCTGCGCGCGCGCGCGCGCGCCGGATCGGGCGAATGCTCTGGGACCGCGCAGGGGCGCAGCGTGCGCGCGCGGCGCGCGCACGGAGCGGCGTGCGTGGAGCGCGAGAGCACGGCGCGAGACGAGACGAGCTGACGTGCGGCGTGGCGCGCGGCGCGCCCGCGCGTGGCGCGTGAAGAGCGACCCGCCCAGAGCGCGGCGAGCCTCGCCGAGAAGCGCGTGCGACCGAGCGAACGGGCCCGCCTCGCACAGCCACTCCTCCGCCGGCGTTGCCGTGGCGAGTCGCGCGCGCGCGCGCGGCGCGGCGCGGGTCCGCCGCCGAGCGCGGGCCGCGCGCGCGAAAGGCCCGCCACGCGCACCGCCGCGCGCGGCGGGCGCGACATCGCCGGGTAAGACGCGCGCGCGCGCTTGCTCGCGCCACCCCGCGCACTGCGTCCGGCGCGTCGGCAAGCTGTGCGCACTGCGACTCGGTCGAAGCGCGCGCCATGTCGCCCGCGCCGGCGCCGTCAGCGATCCGAGAACGCGCGCGTGGAGAGGAGGTGACCCCTTGAGGCGCTCAAGGCGCCTCGCCGCCTCCTCGAGGCGCCTCTCCGCTTCCACGGCGATCCGCCGGCGCTCTCGCCTCCACCACAAGCTGCGCGTTGCGCGCGGTGCTGGTGCCCACGACCGCCGCGCGGGTAAGCGGCGGCGGCGGTGACAGCAGCAGCAGCAGCAGCAGCGTGCTGCTGATGGCCGCGTCGAGCCGAGCAGCGGCTGGTGCCCGACGCGCCGAGCGCGCGTGGTCTTGGCGTCGCCTCCTGCGCGATCGGCGGCGTGGTACCCGCCTTCGTGCGCTCCCTCCGTTGGGGTGACACGTCGAGCTGCTGCTGCCTCGCGAGCACGTCGAGCGCGGCGTCGCTGGCGACGGCGAGCTTCGCGCTGCACCCTGCGCACGCATCGCCCGTCAGCGCCTCGCCTCTGCGCTCTCGAGCAGCCCGTCGTCCGTCTCGAGCGCGCGCGAGCGTGACCGACGCGTTTTGGCTTGCTCGCCGGCGCGCGCGCGCGCGCGCGCGCGTCCGCGCGCCGCCCGCGCGCCCTCACCGTCGGCCGCGTCGGCCGCGCCGCTCGCGCCCGACCGGCCGCCGCCGCCCACCTTCACCACCTCCACCTGCGCCTCGTGCGGCGGGCGGCCGCTGATGCCCAGCTCGCGCGCGCGCCGCGCGGCGCCGAGCGCGCACGCGCCGTCATCGTCGGGGCGACGCGTCGAGCTGCTGCCTCGCGAGCACGTCGAGCGCGGCCTGGCCTGCCGCGCGCGAGGCGCGGCGCGCCGCGCGCACCCTCAACCTGAGCCGTGCCCGCCCGCTCGCCGCAGCTCTCGCGCAAGACGGCGTGCACGCGCGCGCGGCCGCCATCGCGCGCACAGCCGAGCCTGCGCGCGCGGCGCGGCGCGCCGTTGCTCACGGCTCGCGCGCACGCGCTGCGCTTCGTGCAGCGCCTCGGCGACGACCGGGGCGTGCCGTGGGGCGCGCACGCGGCACTAGGCCCTCCTCGTGCGCCCACCCGCGTGCGTGCGGCCGAGCGACAGTCTCGTCGATCCGCGCGGCCAGCGTGGCGTACGTTGTCGCCGATCCCGCGCTCTTCCGACGCTCGGGGCGGCGCCGCGGCGTCCCGCTCGCTTCCCGGCCCGGGGCTGCGCCTACACGGACGGGATGACCGGGGCCACGCGCGCTGCGCCAAGGGCGGATGCCGCCGAGCTCGTCGCCCCGGCCGGCGCCGTCGACGGTCGACACGGCCGCGGCGAGCTGGTCGGCGCGGACGCCCGCCGCCGAGGTCGTGCCGAGTCGGGGGGTGAGCGGCTCGTGCGAGAGGGGCGGTGCGCCACTAGGAAGGCGCCCATGAGCGCGCGCCCGCCGTCGTCTCGTGCGCGAGCGAGAGCGCGTCGAGGCGCGCGCGAGGAGGTGGGCGGCGCGCATGGGCGGCGCGCATCGGCGCTCGCTTCGCTCAGAGGCCTCACACCGCGGCGTGCCGGCGACGCGCGAGCGCGGCGTCGCTGGCGACGGCGAGCTTCGTGCTGCACCCTGCGCACGCATCGCCCGTCAGCGCCTCGCCTCTGCGCTCTCGAGCAGCCCGTCGTCCGTCTCGAGCGCGCGAGCGTGACCGACGTGCACGCGTTTGGCGCGCGCGCGCCGCCGCCGGCGCGCGCGCGCGCGCGCGCGCGCGCGTCCGCGCGCCGCCCGCGCGCCCTCACCGTCGGCCGCGTCGGCCGCGCCGCTCGCGCCCGACCGGCCGCCGCCGCCCACCTTCACCACCTCCACCTGCGCCTCGTGCGGCGGGCGGCCGCTGATGCCCAGCTCGCGCGCGCCGTCAGCGTCGGGGCGACGCGTCGAGCTGCTGCCTCGCGAGCACGTCGAGCGCGGCCTGGCCTGCCGCGCGCGAGGCGCGGCGCGCCGCGCGCACCCTCAACCTGAGCCGTGCCCGCCCGCTCGCTGCAGCTCTCGCGCAAGACGGCGTGCACGCGCGCGCGGCCGCCATCGCGCGCACAGCCGAGCCTGCGCGCGCGGCGCGGCGCACCGTTGCTCAGGGCTCACGCGCTCGCGCTGCGCTTCGTGCAGCGCCTCGGCGACGACCGGGGCGTGCCGTGGGGCGCACGCGCGGCACGAGGCCCTCCTCGTGCGCCCACCCGCGTGCGTGCGGCCGAGCGACAGTCTCGTCGATCCGCGCGGCCAGCGTGGCGTGCGTTGTCGTACGTTGTCGCCGATCCCGCGCTCTTCCGACGCTCGGGGCGGCGCCGCGGCGTCCCGCTCGCTTCCCGGCCCGGGGCTGCGCCTACACGGACGGGATGACCGGGGCCACGCGCGCTGCGCCAAGGGCGGATGCCGCCGAGCTCGTCGCCCCGGCCGGCGCCGTCGACGGTCGACACGGCCGCGGCGAGCTGGTCGGCGCGGACGCCCGCCGCCGAGGTCGTGCCGAGTCGGGGGATGAGCGGCTCGTGCGAGAGGGGCGGTGCGCCACTAGGAAGGCGCCCATGAGCGCGCGCCCGCCGTCGTCTCGTGCGCGAGCGAGAGCGCGTCGAGGCGCGCGCGAGGAGGTGGGCGGCGCGCATGGGCGGCGCGCATCGGCGCTCGCTTCGCTCAGAGGCCTCACACCGCGGCGTGCCGGTGACGCGCGAGCGCGGCGTCGCTGGCGACGGCGAGCTTCGTGCTGCACCCTGCGCACGCATCGCCCGTCAGCGCCTCGCCTCTGCGCTCTCGAGCAGCCCGTCGTCCGTCTCGAGCGCGCGAGAGCGTGACCGACGCGCACGCGTTTGGCGTGCTCGCCGGCGCGCGCGCGCGCGCGCGCGCGCGCGTCATGCGCCGCCCGCGCGCCCTCACCGTCGGCCGCGTCGGCCGCGCCGCTCGCGCCGGACCGGCCGCCGCCGCCGACCTCCACCTCCACCGCCCACCGCCACCTGCGCCTCGTGCGGCGGCCGGCCGCTGATGCCCAGCTCGCGCGCGCGCCGCGCGGCGCCGAGCGCGCACGCGCCGTCACCGTCGGGGCGACGCGTCGAGCTGCTGCCTCGCGAGCACGTCGAGCGCGGCCTGGCCTGCCGCGCGCGAGGCGCGGCCGGCGGTGCGCGCCACGGTCGAGACCTGTCTCGCGCGCGAGGGGGGTGCTCGACGCGCCCCGCCGGGTCGCGCTCGACAAGCTCGCCTCGTGGAGCTCGAATGCGTGCGGGTGGGCCGAGGCGGCTCGTCGCAGCGCGCGGCGGCGCGGCGGCGGCGCGGCGGCGCGGCGGGCGCCGGTGGCCTCGCGGCGCGCGCGCGCACGCGCGCAGCGCGTCGAGCGCCTGGCGGAGCGGCGCGCGGGCCTCGCCGCGCGCGCGACGGCGTCGTCGTCGCCGGCGGCGGCCACCGGCGGGCGGGCCGACTCGGCGGGCAGCACGCCGCGGTGGCGCGTGCGGCGGCCGCTCCGTCGCGGCGCGCGGCGAGGCGAGGCTGGGCGAGGAGGCGCCGCGCGTGCTCGCGCGCTCGCACGCTCGTCGAGCAGCACTGCGCCTTGCTGCGCACGCGTCGTCGGCGGCGAGCGCGTTGACGAGCAGCAGGCGCGGCGGCGCTCGCCCGCTCGCGCCGAGCCGCACGCGCGCGACGGCTCGGCTCGTGCGCGTCGCGCGCGTCGCACGTCGGAGGAGCGGGCGGAGCGGCGAGGTCATGCGTGCCGCCGGTGCGCGGCCAGCGCGCGCGGCTCGCGTTGCGCGTGCGTGCGCGCGGCGCGAGGACGACGTACGTTGAGATGGCCCGGTGGCGGCGCTCGACGTCGACGCGGGCGAGCGGCGGCGGGCGGTGCCGCGGCGAAGTGCGCCACGCCGTCGGTGCGTCCCGCCTTCGTCGCGCTGCCCCTGTCGTTTGCAGCGCCCGTTCGCCCGTCGGCCGCACCGCGCACGGCCGGAGCGAGGCGAGCGCCGCGCCGGGTAGTGGCCGTCCATCGTGTGTGAGCGCCAGCTGTGGAGTGGCCGGCGAGGCCGG
>JAGTXO010000069.1:0-156195 GCA_019448385.1 Diacronema lutheri | reverse complement strand
ACAACACCTAACACCTAACACCTAACACCTAACACCTAACACCTAACACCTAACACCTAACACCTAACACCTAACACCTAACACCTAACACCTAACACCTAACACCCTCACCCTCACCCTCACCCTCACCCTCACCCTCACCCTCACCCTCACCCTCACCCTCACCCTCACCCTCACCCTCACCCTCACCCTCACCCTAACATGTCAACCAACCTGCCGCCCGCTCCGTCGCTTTTCCTGTAGCCATTTTAGCCGCCCTCCGCGTCGGCCGTCATGCCGCGCGCCGCGCCGACCACCGCGCCGCCTGCCAGCCTTCGCGCCATTATTTAGGCAAGGGTTGGCTGTTCGCGCCGTCGCTAGCCTCCGCGCCGTTAGTGAGGCATGGGTCCACTTTTGACTTTTTCGAACTCTTCCGCTCGTCGCGTGAAAAGGCGCCAAGATGGCCGGCCCAGCGCAGACGTGACCGCTTCCGCGGATGCAGCCGCGCGCGCACGCGCTCGCGATCGCGACGACGCTTCTCGCCGCGAGCGCGCTGCTGCTTGGCGCGACATGGCGCCCTGGAGTCGTGCGTGCGCACGGCGCGCCACCCGCGGCCTCGCGCACGCGCGCTGCGCCAGCGCGCGCAGCGCGCGCCGCGGTGCCGGCGGTGCCGTGTGGCGACCTGAGCGGCGTGCGCGGGCTTGGTGCGGCCCTCGCGCCCGACGTTGCGCTCTCGCTGCTCCCGCTTGAAACGACAAGCTTTTACTCGGCGGCGGCGGTGGCGCGTTGCCTCGGCGCGCTTGGCGCGCGGGGCCCAATTGTGATGCTCGGCGACTCAACGTCGGTTGAGAATTGGTACGACCTGCTCCAGCTGCTCAGCGCGGAGGGCGGCGGCGGCGGTGGCGGTGATACAAACGCTTCGCGGCTAGACGGCGCGCTGCGCCTCGCCACGCAGATGCCGCTGCCGCGCTGTCGCGGCCAGCCGTGCTGTGCGCTGCACGAGGGCGCGCTCGAGCTGCGCTTCTGCCCGTCACACCACCGCGCGAGCGCCACATACGCGCCGCGCGCCGCGGCCGGCGAGCGCGTCGTGCTGCACACCATGTACGTGACGCCGGGGATCGGTGCCTACTTGCGCGGCGCCAAGGCGGCCGCCGCCGAGCAGCTGATGGGCGCCGGCGGCGCCCCGCCATCCGCGCTCATCGTCAACTCGGGCCACCACGACATGGCAGGCTGCTACCGCCGCGGCACGCAGCACGCGCACCAGTTTGTGTGCGACAAGGCAGCGCTGCTCGCCCGCTACCGCACCTCGCTCCGCGCGCTCGTCGAGACGCGGCTGCTGCCGCTGCAGCGCGCGGGCACGCGCGTCGTGTGGCGGTCCAACAACCCGACCGCGCCGGCGTGGGGCCATCGCACGCGCATGCTCCGCGAATTGGACAGCGTGGCGTGGGAGGAGACGCGCGTGCTGCGCGCCGCGGGCGGCGCGTACGTCAACGTCAGCCTCGCCACCGCGCAGTACGTTGCGCACGCGCTGCGCGCCGTACCGGCGCGCGCGGGCGCGCCGCAGCGCGGCGGCGGCAAGAAGCTGTGGGCCTTTTCGGACGACGGTGGCACGCACGTAGGCGCGATCGCGCATTTCTACCGCAACGCGACGCTCAGCATGGAGGCGAGTATGCTCGTCACGCAGCTGCTGCTCAATGCCACCTGTCCGTCTCTCTGCGCGCATCACACTAGCGTGTAAACCAGTGCCGAGAGGTCCGAAGAAAGGCGGCACGTGGCTGGGCGGCACGTGTGTCCAGCTTGGCGCTGAAGCGCCGCCTGGGCGACGTCGGGCTAGGGCGCGCCCATGCATCCACGCGTCCGCGCCCATGTGCGACAAGATCGCGAGCAGGTCGGCGAGGGCGGCCGACCACTCGCCAAACGAGCCGATGACCAGCGAGCGCACCGGCGGGCACGAATTGAGGTGCACCTGCATCGGGCCCACCTGGCTCGGCTGCACGCCGAAGAGCTCCTCGTCAAGCTGGGCGCACGCGCGCCGCCGCTCGCCGCCGACGGCGGCCGCCCTCCGCTCAGCGGCCTGGCAGCGGCGCGTGTCCGACTGGCTCTAGCGCGTGGGGCAGTACGAGATCGACTTGAGCTCGCACAGCGTCCGCACGAGCTGGGGCGCCGAGCCCGCACTGTTGGGTACAACGACAAGATCGACGGTGGGCAGGTGCCGACGCCGCAGGGCCGCGCGCCCGGCCGACGGCACGCCGGCGAGCACGGAGCCAAAGACGCCCGCGTCATCGCGCCGCGCCAACGTCCCGGCAAAACTGCGCGGGGTCGTGGCGAAGCTCCGCGACGTGGTCGTGGGCGACGCCAGGAGCCGCCGCGAGCGCGTCGCCGTACGAATCGACCGGGATTGGGCGCTGGCTGCCGCTGCGCGCGAGGCGCGCGCCCGCCGCCGCGAGCTGCGCGCATACCGGGCCCCCCTGGAGCGCGCAACCACCTCGGCCCACTTTGCCAGCCCGCGGCAGCGCTTTGCCAAGGCCAAACCAGAGGCCGCTCGAGTGCGAGCCCGGCGGGGAACGTTGAGCATGTCGAAAGGCTAGCGTTCGCGGTCGCCGGTGATTCCGGCCAAATGACCAGTCCGGCGGCCGGCGGCGGAAGCGGCGGGCGCGACACATGATGAGTACTCGACGCTAGTCGTCACGCCAAAAGGGCGTGCGGCGCCACCACGAGCTCGAGCCGGCGCCCCATGCGGGCGGCGGCCAGCACGGCGGATCGAAGCCGCTGCCGCCGAGCGGGTTGCACCGCGCGATCCGCCACGCCGTCAGCACGAGCCCGCGCGCGGCGCCGTACTCCTCGTACGCCTGCTCGCCGTACGACGAGCAGGTGGGGACGAAGCGGCAGGCGCGCGGCAGCACGGGCGAGATCCAGTCCTTGTAAAAGCCGATGAGCCACAGCTCGAGCGCCACGCCGCGCTCGCGCGACGGCGCGACGCCGCCGTCGAGGTTTGGTGCGCGCGCGAGCCCGGCCGGACGGCCGCGCGTCTCGCGCGGCGCGTCGTCGCCGCGCGCGGGCTCGAGCTCGGGCGATGGGCGCGGCGCGGCGCGGAGCGGCGGCGCGGCGCGCGGCCGGCAGAGTGGCGCGCGCGGCGGCGCCGCGCCCGCCGCGCCCGCCGCGCCCGACTCGTCGGCGGCGACGAACGCGGCGACGGCGACGACCACGAACCGCGCGCGGGGCCCCGCCGCCATCGTGCGCCTCGTCGCCCGCCCCCGTTCCCTCCGCGACACCACCCGCGCGCGGTGAATGTCGCACGGCGCGGGCCCGTCGGCGGCGGCGGCGGCGGCGGACGACGACGCGGCGCAGCTCGAGCTGCTGCTGCGCCAGACGCTCGACCCCGCCACTGTGCACGCCGCCGAGCGCCGGCTGCGCAAGGCGCTCAAGCCGGCGGCAGCCGCGCTGCCGCTCGCGCGCCGCGCGGCCGAGTCGGACGCGCCCGAGGTGCGGCAGCTGGCGGCGGTGCTGCTGCGCCGGCGCGTGGTGGGGCACTACGAGCAACTCGCTGCCGCCGACCGCGACGCGCTCAAGGCGCTCGTGCTCCACCGCCTCGTCGCCGAGCCGCACGCGCCGCCGCGCCGTGCGCTCGCCGCCGTCGCGTCGGCGCTTGGCGCCGAGCTGCTGCCGGCGGATGGCGGCTGGCCTGAGCTGCTGCGCTTCCTGTCGGACGCGGCGCAGGCGCCGACGGCCGAGCACCGCGAGGTCGCAATGCTCGTCCTCGCCGAGCTCTTCGAGTCGCCCGCGACCGTCGCCGTCTTCCGGCCGCACCTGCCCGCGACGGTGGGCGTGCTGCGCGCCGGCCTCGCCGACCCGCTCGCTCCGCAGGTGCGCACGGCGAGCCTGCGCGCGGTCGGCGCGCTGGCCACATCGCTGCTCGACGCCGAGGGCGACGCGGGGCCCGGCGCGCTCAAGCTCCTCCTCCCCGCCGCGCTCGACGTGGCGGCCGACTGCGTGCGCGCGGCGGCGGCGGGCGGCGGCGCTGCGCGCGCGGCGGGCGTCAACGACGACGAGCTGCGGCGCACGCTCGCCGCGGCGTTTGAGATGGTGGGTGAGGTGGTGGAGAGCGGGCCGAGCGCGCTCGTCCGCGCCAACCTCGCTGCCATCGCCGGCGCGTCGCTCGAGCTCGCGCACGCGACGAGCGCGGAGGTGGACGTGCGCGCGCACGGCTTCCACGCGCTCACGTCGCTGTGCGAGGCCAAGTCGAAGCTGCTGCAGCGTGACGACGCGCTCGTGCAGCGCCTCGTGCAGCTGGGCGCGGCGGCGGTCGGCGAGCTCGACGAGGACGAGGACGAGGATGTGGACGCGGACGTGCCCGCCGCCGCCGCCGGCGGCGAGGAGGAGGACGAGCGCGAGAGCGTCCGCTCCCTTGGCTGCGCGCTGCTCGACACCCTCGGCTGCGCGCTGCCCGCAAAAGCCTACTTGCACCACGTCGACGCGGTGCTGCACGCGCTCGCCGCGCGGCCGGACGAGGCCTCGTGGCGCTCGGCGTGCACGGTGCTCGCGATGGTCGTCGAGGGCTGCGCCGAGCGGCTCGCCGAGCGCAAGGGTGGCGCCGCGCGCCTTGACGGGTACGTGCGGCTGCTGTGCGCGGCGTGCGCGCACGCGTCGCCGCGCGTGCGCGCGGACGCGGCGCTCGGGCTGGGCGAGATGGCGCGGCACGTGCCCGCGCGCGCGCTCGTCCCGCCGCACGCGCCCGCCATCATCGCGCACCTCGCCGCCGTGATCGACGCGTCGGGCTGCCACGCGGGCGCCGCCGGCGCGCCGCCCGCCGGCGGCGCGGCGCTGCACGCGAAGGCGCTCGACAAGGTGTGCTACGCGCTCGACGCGCTCTGCGAGGCGGCGGCGGGCGCGGACGAGCTGATCGACGTGATCGCACCGCACGCGCCCGAGCTGCTCGCGCGCCTCGTCGCGCTGTGCGCCGCGCCGCGCGCGTCCGCCGCCGCGCGCGGTGCTGCCGTGTCCGCCCTGTCCGCGCTCGTCGCGTGCGGCCAGCGGCTGTGCTCGGCAGAGCAGCTCGAGGGGCTCATACGCGCGATGGCACAGCTGATGGCCGACGCGCCCACCGCCGCGCCCGGCGCCGGCGCGCTCCGCGCGCGCGCGACGGAGTGCGTGGGCCTGTGCGCGCTCTCGCTCGGCGCCGAGCGCTTCCGGCCGCTCCTCGCGGACGCGTGCGCTGCCGCCGCCGCCGGGCTGAGCGCGGGCGGTGGCGAGGTGAGCGAGTATGCCTTTGGCTTTGCCGCGCACATGGCAGCGCTCTACAAGGCGCAGCTCGACCCCGCCTTCGTCCACGCCGTGCTGCCGCACATGCTCGCCGCGTGCCGCGCCGACGACGTGATCGAGCGGCCGCATCAGCGCGAGGGCGGCGAGGGCGGCGCAGGCGCGGCGGGCGGCGGCGGCGCCGACGACGACGACGACGACGACGACGACGAGGGCGTGCACTTTGGGCTGCACACGGGCATGATCGACGAGAAGGCGTCGGCGGTCAACGCGATTGGTCGACTGTGCAAGCATTGCGCGCCGCAGCTCGGCGCGCCCGCCGCGCTCGAGTGCGTGCGCGCGCTCTGCGGCGACGTGGCCGGCGACGCAGCCGGCGACGACGACGAGGACGATGGCGCGCCGATCGACCATTTTGTCGACGGGCTGCGCGCCGCCGCGCTCGCCAACGCGCCGTACGCGTGCGCGGCGGCGCTGCACGCCGCGCGCGCGAGCGGCGACGCGGCGGCCGTCGCGGCGGCCGAGCGCGCCGTGCGCGGCGTGTGCGTGCCCAAGCTCGTGCGCGCGCTCTCCGACGAGGACGCGGACACCGTCGCCGGCGCGGCGAACGCGCTCTTGCGCCTAGGCCGGCTGGCAGGCGGCAGCGTCTTCGCAGACCTCGACGGCGCGGGCGGCTCGGCCGCGCTGCACGCCGTCGCGCGCGCGCTGCAGAAGCTGCTCACGGGCTGTGCGCCGTGCCAGCCCGCGCTGCCCGGCGCCGGCGGCGCCGGCCCGCCGCAGCAGCCGACGCCGCGTGCGCCTGACGATGGCGGCTCGGACGGCGACTCAGAGGACGACGGCAGGCAGGGGCGCGACGAGGCGGTGTGGGAGGCGGTCGCCGCGCTCGTCGCCGGCCTCGCGCGCACGCTCGGCGATGCGTGGGCGCCCGCCGTCGACGCGCTCCTCCCGGCGCTCCTCGCGCACGCTGCGGCCGGCCTGCCGCTCTCCGAGCAGGCAACGGCCATCGGCGTGATTGCCGAAGCGGTCGAGCGGCTGGGCGACGCAACCGCCTCGCGCCTCGCGCCGCAGCTGCTGCCGCACGCGCTGCGCCTTGCCGGCACGCCGCTCGCGCCGCGCGGCCGCGCCACAGCCGCTGCGGGCGGCGGCGGCGGCGCGTGCGCCGCGGCTGTCAGCGGGTACGACAAGGAGGAGGGTGGCGACGAAGACGATGATGATGACGACGAGACGGCGCAGCTCGTGCAGAACGCCGTCTACTGCGCAGGCGTGCTCGCCGCGCCCGGCGGCGCCACGGTCGTGTCGCACATGCAAGCGCTGCTCACTGTGCTTCGGCCGATGCTCGAGCGGACGGCCGGCGGCGCGCCCGATCGGCTCGTCGACAACGCGCTCGGTGCGGCCGCGCGCACGCTGCGCGGCTCATTCGCGCAGCTTCCGCTGCAGCAGATCGTGCCCGTCATGCTCGCGGCGCTGCCGATCAAGGAGGTGCGCCGCAGCCGCAGCGCCCAGCGCCCCCCCGCCCAGCCCAGCCCAGCCCAGCCCGACCCGCGGCGCGCGCACTGCGCCACGCCCGCCGCGGCGTAGGATTTCCGCGAGAACGGCGTCACGCTGCGCACGCTCGTCACGCTCTTCTCTGACGCGCGCACGTCGGGCACGCTCGCCGAGCACCTGCCGCGCTTCGTGCAGCTCGTCGCGGTCATCGTCGACGCGCACGACCTCGACGCGCGCACAAGGGCGGCGAGCGCGCAGGTGGTGCGCGACGATGACGAGGCGGAGGACGCGGACGAGCAGGAGTCTCACCTCACACCGGAGCTACGCGCTGAGCTCGTCGCATTCCTCGCTGCGAACGGCTTCACCACGGGCGCGTCGTAGCCCCCCCCCCCCCCCCCCAGGGGCTGTAGAACTTTTCAAATTTGTATAGATGTGCTCACCTCGTGAGCGCGCGGCGCACGTGGGCGACGCCCCTGTGCAGCGTGCTAAGCAACGCGGGCCGGGATGCGCGCGCGAGACAAGGTGGTAGCGAGCGCTACAAAGTCCGCAGCGCGTCATCTGCTGGCTTTTGCGGCCCATCGCTCTTCTTGGCGTCGGACGTGCCGTCCTCGGTCTCCGGCGGCCGGTAGCGCACCTCTGCAAGCCGGCCGATGGGGTCGCGGCGCACGTCGCGCAGCGCGTCGTGGTGCGAGAGCAGGCTACCAACCTGCGCGCGCGCGCGCGGCGCGGCACGCGCGGGTGAGCAGCCGCGGCGCGGCGCGGCGCGGCGCGGCGCGGCGCGGCGCGGCGCGGCGCGCACGGCCTTGCGCAGCGCGAGGAGCGCCTCGAGGGTCGTGTCGGTGCCCTCCTTGATCCATTCCTCGATGCTCGGCTCGACATCAAGCGCGAGGTGCTCGTGCTGGACGCGTTGGCGCATGGCGAATGCGGTGATCAGCTCGAAGAGCTCGGGCTGCTCGTCGGCGAGCACCGCGCCGCGCTTCTCCTCGAGGCTGATGGCCGCCTCGATCCTCGCGCGCACGTCGATCAGATCGGCGCGCTCGGCCTCGGTCCAGTCGCGCAGCGCGGACGCATCGGCGAGGAGCTGCTCGGTGATGGCGAGCTGCTCCGCCTCCCTGGCGAGGTGCACCTCCTCGAGGCCGTTGTTGCGGAACGACTGCATCGCCGTGTGGTCGATGCCTGAGCCAAGCTGCGCGCCCGACGAGAGCAGCAACGCGCTCACCACCTTGGTCTTGTCCTCGCGCTCCTCGCGCGTTGCGTCGTCGAGCGGCGTGTGCCCGTACACGTCCTCCGCGTTCACGTCGAGGCCCTCCTGCTCGAGCAGGAACTGCATCGCCGAGACGCGCTTGCACGACGCGGCGAGGTGCAGCGGCGTCCGCCCGTAGTCGTCGGCGGCGTTGATGTTGCACCGGAAGCGGATGAGGCGCGCGAGGTGCTGCACGTCGCCGTCAAAGACCGCCTGGTTGAGGCACGTCGCCGGGTCGATGGAGCCGAGCTCGGCCGCGCGCTCGAGCAGCAGCTGCGAGCAAAAGTCGTGGTGCGCGAGGACGCTCTCGTCGAGCGGCGTCTTGCCGCGCGCGTCGCGCTGGTTGACGAACGCGCCGCCTGCGAGCAGCGCGCGTACGTTCTCGAGCGAGCCTGCGGCCGCGGCGACGTGCAGCGCCGTCCGTTGCTCGATTGGCGTCTGGCAGTTGAGGTCGACACCGTGCTGCGTGAGCGTGCGCAGCTTGAGCGAGCCGCCGTCGACGAGCGCGTGCTCGCACATCACGTGCGACATGTCGAGCGGCCCGCGCCTGCCACCCAGCTTGGCCAGCCGCGCGACGGCGTCCTCGTGGCCGGCGTCGAGGGCGTCGACGAGCGGCGTCGCGCCGCGTCCGTCGACCGCGTTGATGTTTGCGTTGCAGCCGATGAGGAGCTGGATGATCTCCGCGCTGCCCACGCACGCGGCGAGGTGGAGCGCCGTGCGGCCGAGCTGGTCTGTCGCGTTGACGTCAGAGGCGGGCATGCTGAGCAGCGTGCGCACCTTGGCCAGCTCGCCGCGCGCGCACGCAAAGCACAGCCGAATGTGCATCAGGTTTGCGCGCCGCTTCTTGGCGGCCTCGAGCGTCTGCGCGCGCACCGCCGCCGCACAGCGCCGCGCGCCGCGTGCGCGCGGGTCAGCGTCGCGCGCGCGCGCGCGCGGGCGGGCGGGCGCGGGCGCGCGCGAGAGCCGCGGACGGCGCGGCGCGCACGACGTGCAGCCGATCCGCCGCCACATCGGCAGCGGAGCTGGCAATCGACTGGTGCTCCGAGCCGGTGACCGACGTGACGCCGAACGAGAGCGACCGCTCCGAGGTGAGCCGCGAGCGCTGCGACGTGCCCGAGCGCGACGATTTGAGGCCGTGCGACGCGGCTGCGAGGGGCCAAGCGCGCGGCGTGCGGCGCATGTCACGGCGCATGTCACGGCGCATGTCACGGCTCGGCGCTGCGCGTTGCGCGGTTCGCGTTGCGCGGTTCGCGTTGCGCGGTTCGCTTTGCGCGCTCACCCTCGTGCTTGTGGATGGCGTTCTCCATCACAACGTCGTGCATGCCCGGGAAGCTCTTCAGCACCTCCTGGTAGCCCGTCGACGGGAGCACAAACATGCGCGTCTCCATGTCGGCGGCCGCGCGTGCGTTCTGCACGTGCCTCACCGCAAAGACGAAGGGCACGTCGCCGACCGTGTCGCCAAACGTGCACGTGCCGCTCACGACGGGCTCCTCGTCGGGCGGGTGGTCATCGTACAGCTCGATCATGCCCGCCGCGACGAAGAAGAGCTCCTTGCACGCCTCGAGCGCGCGGAAGATGACCGACTCGGCCTCGGGCGCGCGCTCCTGCATGAGCGACGAGAGCCGATCGACAAAGCCGCGCGAGCACGATTGCAGGATCACGGCCGCCTCGACGACCGCACGGTTCGTCACCTTGGCCACCTCGATCTGCAGCTCCATCGGCAGGCCGAGCTGGATCGCGTCGGGTGGGATCGACGAGAGCGAGCGCGACTTGAAGCGCGCCTGGAAGAAGCGCGTGAGCCGCTGCTTGAGCGCCTTGGGCACGCGGATGTGCCCGACGTAGCCCTGCACGAGCTCGAGCTGCGCACGGCGCGACACAATCTCCTCATCCTGCTTCATCACGAGCGACGACAGGTTGCCGACGACGACCGCGTACACCTGCAGCGCCCAGCGGGCGCGGCGCCATGCGGCACGGCCTGCGCGCTCAGCGGCAAGCACGGCGCGGCGGCGCGCCCGCTGCCTCGCGGGAGGAGGCGAAGGGAGGCGCGCGCGCGCACGGTCATCGAGATGAGGAGGGAGAGCGTCTGGAAGCCAAACTCGGCGAGGTTGCTTGGTGCCACGCCGCCCACCGTCGTGATGATCGCCGTCGTCTGGTAGTAGCTCACCAGGTCTGAGCGGAGCGCGCGGCGAGGGCGGGCGGCGGCGGGTGGCGAAGGTGCGGTTCGGTGCGCGGCGTCAGCTCAGCTCGGGCGGCGGCGCCGCGCACGCCGCGCACCGCCACGCCGCGCGAGCGCACAGTCTCTGACGACACCCGACTCGGGGTGCCACCACGTGCGCATGTGCGCGCCGTATTCGAGGTCGCGCTCCTGGAAGACCTCGGACCAGGTCTGGAAGGTGCGGCCCTGGATGTAGTTTGAGTAGCCGAGCTGCACCATCACAGCGGTGAGCAGGTGCAGCGTGAAGAGGAAGGTGAGCATCGTCGAGAGCACGCCCGACGTCAGGTCGTCGTCGTCGATGGTTGCACTCCACTGCCGGTAGCGCGCGTACACGTAACGGAAGTTGAGGATGCGCGGCACGCGGCTCGTGAAGAACTGCATCGGCGTTGCGCCCACGCCGAGGATCACAATGTTGAACGGGATCGCGGCGAGCATGTCGAAAAAGCAGCCGCGCGAGAGGTAGGCCGCGCGGCACGCGCGCGGGTCGACCACCTCGACGCCCTTGTCGTTGATGAAGGAGGTGGCGAAGTTGGCCACGATGCGCGCCAAGAAGTAGACGTCCATCCCGAGCCGCGCGTGCACGAGCCAGCGCATCTTGGAGGTGCGATCGATGAAGGACACCTCGATGGGCATCACCATGCAGTCGACTGTCGTCGCCGCGAGGAAGGCGAGGTACAGCGCCGCGTGCGTGCGCGAGTTGACGCTCAAAATGTACCACGGCTTGAGCGCGATGCCCTCGTGCGCGGCCGCCGCCGCTCCGGACGCCGAGCCGATCAGCGCGGCACCGGCGGGCGCCCACGCGCCCGACGAGCGGCCGGCCGCGACGGCCTCGCGCAGCGTGGCCTCGAGCGCCGCCCACGTGAGCGGCTCCTGCGGCTGCACCCCACGCCCGCGGCCGCGCTTGTCGTTGGTCGGCGCGGTCGCGTCGGCTGCGAACTCGACGCCAAGCCGCGCCGAGCACACGTCCGTCAGCATGTCCGCGCGCGTGCCGTGCGGCAGCGGCACGACCTGCGCGACGATCGCGAGCAGCGCCGCCGGCCGCACCTCATCGCTGCGCGAGAGCCGGCTCGCACTGAGCCGCTGCTCGATGCGGTCGGCGATCGCGAGGAGCGCCACGTCCGACCAGACGCTGCTCTCGACCATCTCGACGAGCGTCGCGCGCTCGGCCGCGCCGACGGCGGCCTTCGGCACGCCCGCGCCGGCAGCGCTCGCGGCGAGCGGCAGCACGAGCTGCTCCTCCGACGCGGGCGACGCCTCCGCCGGCGTGTCGATCTGAAGCAAGCCCTTGTCCACCTTGCCCAGCCCCGTGAGCAGGCCGAGCGCAAGCGGCACGATGGCCGCATGTGTGCCCGCGCCCGCAACGTCGAGCTCGGAGGTCGGGTGCACAGCGGCCACGGACGGCCGCGCCGCGTCGTCCGCATCGACCGCATCGATGGATGTCGAAAGGATCCACGCGGCGACCGCCGGGAAGAAGTGCTCCTCGTTGAGCAGCGCAGCAGCCGCCGCCTTGGACTTGCGCACCTTGCGCTGCGGCGGCGAGCGCTCAGCCTTTGGCGAGCGCTCGGCCGTTGGCGACGCGGCCGTCGGCGGCGGCGGCGGCAGCGGCAGCGGCAGCGGCGGCGGCGGCGGCGGCGGCGGCGGCGGCGGCAGCGCGACGGCGGCTGCCGCTGCAGCGTCGGGCGGCGCGCCATCCGCGGCGGCACGGCCGACGTGCGCCGCGACCGAGCGCCAGCGCCGCAGCGAGGCGGCCGGTGGGGCAGCCTCGGCCGGCGGGTCGATGCGCGCGCGCTGCCCGTCAGCGCCCGGCTGCGCGCCGGGCTCGTCGCCGGCCGCTGCGCCCCCGCTGAGCTCGCGCTGGTCTGCGGCGGGCGACAGCGCGTTCGGCGACGCGGGCTGCTGCCCGCCGGCAACTTTGGTCGCGCCAGCTGGCTCGCGCCCATCGGCCGAGCCGTCGCTCGTACCGTCGCGCGTGCCGCCGAGCGCGCCGTCGAGCGTCATGCGCTCGGCCGCTCCGCTGACGGTCGGCTCGGCAGTCGGCTCGGCCTCGAGCCACGGCTTGAGGTCGGAAACGCGCCTGCTCCGCGTGGGCGGGCTCGTCGACGCCGACCTGCGCTTGTGCCGGAGCGGCGTGTACGCGCCGCGCATCGACGCGTCGGGCGTGACGTCACGCGACGACGGCGGCGGCTGCGCCGGCTCGGGCGCGGGCGCAAAGGCGAGGGCGGCATGCTTGAGGTACTCGTGCAGCGCGGTGATCTGCTGCGAGCCGCTCTCGCCCAGCCGCGCGCGCAGCCGTCGCACGTCGCTCAACCGCACCTGCTTTGGCGCGCGCGCGCCCCCGGCGGGGCGCGCAACCGCGTCAGCCACGCCGGCCGCGCCAGCGGGCAGCTCGAAGACGCCGAGCAGCTGCTCGAAGAAGAGCGCCGCGCACCGCACCGCCGCGCGCTCGTCCTCGCGCCGGATCGTCGCCGCGGCCGTGAGCGAGACGATCGCCGAGATCGGCCGCGGCTCGGCGCTGGCCGTTGCCGGGTTGGGCGGCAACGCCCGCGCCTCGCCATCGTCGGCCGCAAGCGCGTCGGCCGGGCGAAGCAGCGCGCCCGCCCGGCCGCCACCGCCGCCCAGCGCGCCGGCCTGCGCCGCGCGGTCGGGGATGGTCATCGAGCTGAACGAGCGCGCGTGCCGCCAGCGCGACGGCGAGGCCGCGGCGACGTCCGCGTCGGCCACTGTCATCTTGCGCCGCCGCTCGAGCTGCTCGACGTCATCGGCGCCGCGGCGCGCGAGGGCGCGCACGAGCGTGGCCGAAGTGAAGAGGACCGTTACGCCGAGCTGCGAGATGAAGACGGGCTTGCGGCCGCCGCCGTCGATGGCGGACGACGCGCGCGCGTGCTGATCCACCGAGCGGCGGCGCTGGCTCATCGCGGCCGCGCGCGGGTCCTTGAGGTGCGCGTGGCCGATGCTCTGCCGCGCCTGCATCCCCATCTCGAGCAGCGCGGCGGCCTGCGCGCCCGCGCCGCCGTCGCCGATCGACCGGCGCTTGCCGCCGCCCAACCCGCCGCCGTGCACTGAGCTCGAGCCGCGCCGGCTGCTCGCGCGCGCGCGCACGCTCGGCTCGTCGGGCGCGTCAATCTGGATGCCCATGCCGTGCGGCGCGGTGGTCTTGGCGTTGAGCATTCGCTCGAGCTGCGCGTAAATCTCGTCGAGCGAGCGGTCGGCCTCGTCGGGCGCGAGCTCGAGGTCCTGCACGAGCAGCGCGCGCACGGCGAGGTGCTCCGCCACGCGTCGCTGCTGCTCATCGGACGCCGCGCCGCCCGCCGCGTCGAGGCGCTCGCGCATCAGCCGGTGCAGCGCGAGCAGGCCCTCCTCCGCACGCGGCAGCTGCAGCGAGACGCGCACGAATCGCTTGGCCGCCAGCGCCGAGTGCGCCGCGTCGGCCGCGCTCGTGTCGGCCGTCGCCGCCACGCGCGCGGCGCCGTCGGGCGCCTCATCGTCGCTCTCGTCGCCCGTGCCATCGTCGGAGTCGGAGCACGCGTCGTCCGACCCGTCCGTGTCGCCCGCGTCGACGCCGTACGTGACGATCCACCGGTCGGCCGTGCCGCGCAGCAGGTGCGCGAGCGCGATCCGCTCGCGCGTCAAGTTGCGCAGCACCGACGCGCTCTTCTTGAGCGCGATCTCGAGCTCGCGCTGCGCCTTGAGCACGCGTGCGAGCATCATGCGCCGCGCCTGCGTGCGCTCGCCGAGGTCGCCCATCACGTCCGACATGTCGAGGAGGAGCGCCTCGTCGAGCTTGGCCGAGAGCGCGGCGCTCGCGTCGATGCCCGCCGTCCTGCGCGCGCCGAGGTGCGAGAGGAGCGCGGCGATCTCGCTCTTGGTCTCGAGCGCATCGATGAGCGGCGTGCGGCCCCACCGGTCGACCATGTTCACGTTCATCAGCGCTGCGAAGAGCAGGTAGATGGTCGAGATCGAGCCCGAGCACGCCGCGTAGTGCAGGCCCGTGCGCCCGTCGTAGTGCGGCACCGCCGCGTACCTGCGCGGCGAGGGCGGCACGCGCGCGCCGCGCGCGTCGGTGGCCGTGACGCGCGCGCGCGAGCGCATGGCACGCACGCGCGCGCGCGAGCGCGGTGCACGCGCGCACGCGTCGAGCGTGGTAATGCCCGTGTCGAGCATGAACTGGAGCGTATCCACGTTCGCGTCCTTGGCGTAGCGCGTCAGGTCGGTGGCGATCGTCTTCTTGTTGGGCTGCGCCGACGCGCGGATGAGGAGCTGCACGACGAGCTTGCGCTGCCCGCGGATCGCGTCGTCGAGCGGCGAGCAGCCCCACCGGTCGAGCGCACCAACGTCCGCGAGCGACGAGATGAGCAGCTTCGCGACGAGGTCGTTGCCCAGCGCCGCCGCCACGTGCAGCGCGGTGCGCAGGTCGGGGTCGACGACGTTGATGCTCAGGTCGAGCGAGAGGAGGAGCAGGATCTCATCCATGTCGCCCCGCCGCACGGCGCCGTGCAGCCGGTGCGCCGGCCGCGACAGGTCGAGCTTGGCGCCGCGCGACTTGAGCACGTCGGCGGCGACGCCTTGCTTGCGGTCGACGGCCGCCTCGAGCGGCGTCGCGCCCCAGCGGTCGCGGTGATTCATGTCAGCGCCGAGTTCGGTGAGCAGGTTGAGCGCCGGCGCGAGGCCAACCTCGGCGGCGAGGTGCAGCGCCGAGCGGCCATCGTAGGTGAGGATGTTGATGTCGAGCCCGCGCTCGATGAGCGAGCGGATCTCCTGCAAGTCGCCCGCCTCGACCGCGGCGGTCATGTCGGCGATCAGCTCCTCGTTGCGCTCGACGATCACCAGCCGGATCGACTCGCGCAGCCGGTCAAAGTCCTCCTGCTCGTCGTGGTCGCGGCTACCGTCGGAGAGCGAGGTCGCGTTGGGCAGGTCGAGGCCGTTCTTGTCGAGCCCGTACTTGCGCAAGACCGCGCGCTTGACGTGCTGGATCTGCTCGGGGTAGAAGGAGCCGATCTCCTCGAAGACAGCCGTCGTCACGTACGCGAGCATCACCTCGGTGCTCGCGCTCGCCGCGATCGTGTGCGGCTGCGCGATGCCGAGGAAGAAGGCGACCTCGCCGACGAGCTGGCCGGCGCCGAGATCGGAGCGGATTGGCGGCAAGAAGAGCCCGTCTTTTCCCGTGACGGAGAGCATGCCCGCAAGGCACCAGCTGAGCTCGAGCGCGCCGTCGCCACGGCGGAAGAGCGTCTGCGACGGCGGGATGAAGCGCTCGCGCAGCTTGAGCACGATCGCGTTGAGGAACTGCGGCACGCAGCCGAAGAAGGCCCACGTGCCGTCCATCTCTCGCCGGTACTGCTCGATGCTCACCTCCATCTGCAGCGTGCGCGGCATCTGCGCGAAGATGCGGTCGGTCGACGAGGACTGCTTGCGCTGCTGGAAGCGGTAGTGCGCGGTCACGCTCGCGGCGAGGGCGGGCGGCAGCTTGCGATCCTCGCAAAAGCCCTCGCATGCCTTGAGGAGCGTCTTGAAGTGCACCTCGTTCTCGTCGGTGCGCGCAAAGTAGTGGAAGAGCGTGCCGAGCACGAACGCGTAGAAGACGGTGTGCAGCAGCATCGTGCCGGTCGCGAGCAAAATCTCAGACTCGCGCGTGAGGTGCAGGTCGGGGTAGCCGAGGCCGCTTAGCCCGCCAAACGACATGAAGATGGCGAGCAGGTCTGCGCGAGCGAGCGAGCAGCGCGCGTGGCGCCCGGCGCGCGGTGGTCGGCGCGCGCCCTTGCGCGGGCCAGCAAAACGGCGCGCGCGCGCGCGCGCATACATCGCTCCGCCTCCTTGAGCGTGTTCGGGTTCAAATTGATGTTGCCCGTGACGAGCTCGAACTGCGCCGGCCACGCCGGCAGCTGGACTCCGCCCGCGCCGCCCCACGAGTGCCAGCCCTCGGCGAGGATGATCCAGACGCAGCACACCCAGTGCGGCACGACGAAGAGCACGAGCGCAAACTTGCCGGCGGCGATCAGCCGCACGTTGGTCGTCAAGTCGTTGTTCATCTCGTGCATGAAGCTGAAGAGATCGTGCAGCCGGACGCAGCGGAGCGCCTGCGCGAGCATGAAGAGCTCGGTGTGCTCGCCGGTGACAAGGAAGAGCGCGCGCCCGGCGTAGTGCGGCACGAGGGCGAAGGCCTCGCGCGCGAGGCGGTCGGCCGTGTCGTCGCGCGGAAGCTCGGTCTGCGTGATCTCGAGCGAGAGCGCGAAGAGGCCCGTCAGATCGAAGAAGGCGTCACATGCGCCCGCGATGAGCGTGAGCGACGGTCCGGAAAATGCGACGCGCGTCGGGATGAGCACGAGGTCGTACGCGAGCATCGGGACGCGCAGGTAGGCGCTCCAACCGCGCAGCCGGCCGATCAGTGTCCTGGGCAAGTCCGCCTCCGACCCCTCTTGCTCCGCCTCGCGCGCCGCCTGCTCCTCGCGCACAAAGACGGCCGGCCAGTTGACACGCTGCGCGGCTGCGCGGTGCCGCTTGCCGTCGCGCAGGATGCCGGTGACCTTGGGCTTGACGACGAGCGAGCGCATCGTCTCGTGCGCCACGAAGATCGCGCCGCGCGCCCGTCGGCTAGCGCCGTCGCGCACAGGGACCGGCACGTCGCTGGCCTTGGGCATACCGTCGGCCGGGCCGACAAAACAGCCACTAAGCTCTTAGCTAACCACCTTCTCCTTCTCTTCGTCGGACCTAAACCGCATTCTCATCTATGATTCGTTACCTGTCCTGGCCATTTGCTGTGGAAAATCATCAACAGGGCTGCCCAACGATCTTCTCCAGCAAGGCCGAACGGCGGCATGGGGGGGAGACGTGACGTCGCGCAGGGCCCCGGCTGGTTCGAATCGGCGCTCCGGTGCGCGCGGCGGGTGCGGCGACGGCGGCGCGCGCGCGCGCTTAGCGCTACCACTGCGCACGAGCGCGTATTGCCTCAACCACCGCGCCGGTCACGCGCGCCGGCGCGCAGCGGCAACCTGACGCCGTGGTGGGTGCTCGGCACGCTCTACACCATGGTGTTCCTCTTCCAGCTCGGCGCGCCGCGCATCTTCACCGACTCGCCCACGATGGGCTTCCACATCGTAATGGCGATCGCGTTCGTGCTGTTGTGCGCGTGGAACCTCTTCCACACGCCGGACCAGGGCGAGCGGTTCCGCGCGGTGCACGTACGAGTCGGCTGGCTCGCCATCGTCACCGGCTTCGCGTCGGTGCTGAGCGGCTTTGCGTACATCTTGACCGGCGAGAGCACGCTACCGCTCGACGCGCAGGCCTTCATGATGTCGATCGGCACCATCCAAGCGGTGCTGCAGTGCCTCGGGCTGTGGTACGTGCGCGGCAGGCGGTGGATCCAGCTGCACATGGCCATGATGACGTACCTTTTTTACACGTCGGGCGTGCTCATCGCGATCAACTGGATTCCGACGATGACGACTGGCCGGCCACTCTCAGGCTCGGGGCAGACGGCGTGGATGTTTGTGAGCATGCTCATCGGCCTGGCGGTCGCAAACATCGCCGTCAAGTACAACCGGAGCCGCATGGACTTTGACAGCGACAAGTGGGCGCGCACGGCCCTGAGCGGAGGTAGTGGGACGTTGAAAGCTTGAATTGTCAGTCGCGCCTGAATGACGACTGCCTGTCCCCTTTGCTGCTGCGCAGTGCGCAGTGTGCACGCAAGACGAGCGTCAATGACACTGGCAAACGGAGTCGCGTACTCGAGACGAACACGCAGGAACCGCCACTCGTGCTGAGCGCGCCGCTCGCCCCGGCCGGCGGAGCGCACCAACGGGACTCAGCGGAGCGACCGCTCGAGCGCGACGATCGCACCGCCGGGCGAGAGCCCGCCCTCCTCCATCGCACTTCGCACGCTCTGCACGGCGGGCGCGAGCTGGCGGAGCAGCCGTCCCGCCTGCGCGTACGCCCAGCCGAGTCGCTCCTCATCCTCGCCTTCCGCCCAGCCGCCGTCCGCGAGGAGCGCGCGCGCCGCGCCGTCCGCACGCGCCGCGCGCCGGAGCGCGGCGAGGAGCGCGCGCGCCTGCGCGGGCTCGGCGACGCGGAGCGAGCCGCCAAACTCGGCGGCCTCGGCCGCGGCGGGCGCGAGCAGCCAGACGAGCGCGCGGTCGACGACGCGCGCGTCCGCCTCGCCGCCCCCGCGCGCGCCCGGCGCGGCGGCGTCGGCAGCCGCGGCGAGGCGGAGCGCGTCAGCGGATGCGATGCGCGACGCGCGCGGCTCGAGCGTGCACCACGGCAGCCCAAGTGCGTAGCCGACGGCGCACGCGGCCGCGTCCGCCAGCGCCTCGCGCTCCAGGCTCGCCGCGCCCACGCGCGCCGCCGCGCGCGCGAGCAGGTCGGCTGCGGCACCGCGATTGGCGTACCGGTCGGCGCCGAGCAGCGCGGCCGCGACCGCGCCGACGAGCGCGAGCGGCGGCGCGAGGACGCCCGTTGCGGGGAGGAGGTTGGCGACGAGCTCGTCGCCGAGCAACGCCGCGCCGAGCAGCGCTGCGCCGAGCAGCACCGCGCGCTCGAGCTCGCGCGCGTCTGCCGGCGGCGGCGCGTAGCCGCCGAGTGCACGCCGCCGCCGCGCCTCGTTCGTGGGCGGCCGGTCGAGCGACGCGGCGCAGTAGCCAAAGGCGGAGCCGGCGGGGTTGCGCGCGAGCGCGTCGAGCGCGCGCGCCATCGCTTCGACGTCCGACTCGGGCTGCGCGTCGACGAGCGCCGCGTGCGCGTCCGGCGCGACGCGGATGCGCGCGCGGCTCATCTCGTCGATGAGCGCGAGCGTTTCGGACGCGGGCGCGCGGCGCGCGAGCGTGCCCTGCAACACGGCGTTGTACTGCGCAGCGGCAGGCAGCCGCGAGAGCGACTTGTCCAGCGCGCGGCCCGCGCCCAGCCCGAACGCGAGCGATGCCGCCGCCGCGCCGCGCTCGGCCGCGCGCGCGCCAAACGCGAGCGCGCCGGTGCGCGCGCCCGGCTGCTCGGCGGGCGGCGGCGGCGGCGGCGGCGGCGGCGGCGACGGCGCTGCGAGCGCGCGCGGCGCGGCACGCGACGGCGCGCGCGCTGCGAGTCGCGCGCTCGCCGAGCCAACCGCGCCGCGCGCGCCCGCCGCGCCAACCGCGCCTCGCGCGCCCGCAGCGAGTGCCGCGACGAGCAACAGCCGGCGGCCGCCCGCGGCTGATGACGCGCGCATGCTGGCTTGGGAGGGGCTGGAATTTGGATTCCAAACGGAGGGCGCAAAGCCTCCAAATGCTCGGCTGCCTTTGGCAGCCAACCAGCGGCGCCGGAAACCGAGGCCGGGGGCGATGCACGGCCGCGGCGGCGGCGACGAGCGTGTGCTCGACGACGCGGGCGACGAGGTGCGCTTCTGGGACGCGCTACGGCCAGGCGCCGACGTTGAGGCCGCGACCACGCCGCCGCACGCCGCCACCGCGCGGGCGCGCGCCTACGCCGCCGCCGACGCCGACGCGGACGAGCGCGTACGCACGCGCGCGCCGAGCGGCACGTCGGCCGCCGACGTCTCGGCGCGCACGAGCGTGGGCGATGCGTCGTCGACGACGGACGAGCAGAGCCCGAGCTCGCCGGTCGCCCACCTTGCGCTCGGCTCGGCCAGCCTGCTTGCGCGCGACGCGCCGCGCTCCGACGACGCGACCGACGCGCGCGCGCGCGCGCGCGCGCGCGCGCGCCGGCAGCGGCGGATCCGCAACGGTGCGCTGTGCGCGGTGGGCTGCTGCGCGCTAACGGTGCTCGCGACAATGCTGACGATCTGCGTCGCCTTCACCGGCCGCGCGCTCGGCCCGCTCGCGCCGCTCGTCGTCGACATGCTGACGCACATGACGGGGCTGACGGTCGGCGACGCCGAGCTCTCCGCCTTCCTCCTCCAGCCGCCGCGCGCGCTGCCGACGGCGATGGCGCCGGCGCAACTGCTACCGCAGACAGGGCAGCCGGGCGCGACGGGCGCGCGCGGCACCGCACCGCGCCCCAACGTGCTTATCTTCCTTGCCGATGACCTCGGCTACTCGGACGTGCGCGCCTTCGGGCAGCACGTCGTCGGTCACTCGAACAACTCGACGCCAAACCTGGACAGGCTCGCGGCGGACGGGCTGATGCTCACGCAGTTCCTCACCGAGACGATCTGCACGCCCGCGCGCGCAGCGCTCCTCACCGGCCGTTACCCCGCGCGATACGGCATGTCACAGGACGTGCTGCCCCAGCGCGTCATCTTCACGCCGGGCGCGCCCACCGGCCTGCCCAAGCGCGAGCTCACGATCGCGAGCGCGCTCAAGGCGGCGGGCTACCGCACGGCGCTCACGGGCAAGTGGCACCTCGGCATCTCCGCCGCGCCCGACGACGGCGGCTCGAACGGCACGAACATCTTCTTGCCCGTGCACCACGGCTTCGACGACTCCCTCGTCTTCCCCTTCTCCAACTTTCAAAAGTGCGACCCATACGTGGGCAGGCAGCCGCCCGAACCGGCGGACCAGCTCGGCGCACCGCACGCCGCGCCGCGCGCCGCGGCGCGCGCCGCGCGCCGCGCCGCGCACCCGGCCGACGAGCTCGAGCTGCACACCGGCGGCGCGGCGCGCGACGGCGGCGGCGGCGCGCGCGAGCGGCGCGCCGACGGCGTCCGGCCGGCGACGGTACGGCGGCGGCTTGGCGCGGCCGCGGCCGCGCCGCACGCGCTGACCACCAACGTCGGCGACGCGTACGGCTTTGAGCTCGCCGGCGGCGGCGGCGGCGGCCCGCTGCTCGCCGGGTGGGAGACGGTGGACGGCGACGACGAGATCGAGCGGCTTGAGCGGCTCGTGCGCAAGGAGCTCGAGCGCGAGGAGCACGACGAGCGCGACGATCGGAAGGGCTCTAGGCACGAGCGGCGGGAGGAGCGCCACCTCAGCCGCGCCGGCGGCAACAACTCGCAGCTCGTGCGCTCAGCCGCTGACGTCTTCGCGCAGGCGGCGGGGCTGCGGAGCGGCACCTCCGAATACGGTTACGCGTCGAACGGGCTCTTCTGCTTCCTGATGGCGAACAACACGATCGTGCAGCAGCCCGCCGACATGCTCTCGTGCGCGCCGCTTCCGAACACCGCCGCGCGCGCGCGCGCTCACACGCGCGCGCCCACACGCGCGCGCTCACACGCGCGCGCTCACACGCGCGCGCTCACGCGCGCGGCGATGGTCGTAGGCTCGAGGACGCGCTCGTGCGGCACGCGACCACGTTCATCCGCAAGGCGGTGAGCGCGGGCACGCCGTGGCTCCTCTACTTTGCCGACTTGCACCCGCACACGGCGCTCTTCAACCACCCGCGATTCGGCCCCGGCCCGCCCGGACCCTTCGAGTCCGGGAATGGGCAGTATGGGCAGGTGCTGCGCGAGATGGACTGGGCGGTGGGCGAGCTGCTCAACGCGCTCGACGAGCTGCAGATCGAGCGCGACACGCTCGTCATCTTCACGTCGGACAACGGGCCGTACCAGGAGGAGGGGTGGAGCCAGTCCGGTCGCAAGGGTGGACTGAAGGGCGGCAAGGGCCAGACGTGGGAGGGTGGCATTCGCGTGCCCGCCATCGTGCGCTGGCCGGGCGTCGTGCCCGCCGGCGCGGTCTCGTCGGCGCCCGTGCGCGCCCTCGACATCATGCCCACCGTCGCGGCCTTTGCGGGCGTGCGGCTGCCCGTCGGGCTGCAGATCGATGGTGTTGATCAGTCAGCCTTCTTCCAGCGGCCGACCGATGCGCTCAACGGCTGGCTCTCAACGCGCCGCACCTCATTCCACTACTGCGGCACGCGGCCCATTGCCGCGCGCTACCTCGAGTACAAGATACACTGGGCGACGCAGCGCTGGGACCCGGGCCACGAGGCCACGTGCACCGAGTGCTGCCCGCGCGCGGGCTACACGGCGGGCCTCTTCGGCTCGACGACGCTCTGCCAGTGCGACGGCAAGGCGCTCGACGAGCGCTCGCCTCCGCTCATCTTCAACATCCGGCGCGACCCCAACGAGACGCGACCAATCAAGCCGGGCTCCGCTGAGCACACGCACGTCGTGCACGCCGCTGAGCTCGTGCGCGCGCGCGTCGGCCGCGACGCGTGCCGCCGCCGCGCGCGGTGCGGCCGCGACGCGTGCGCGCGCTGCCCTCACCCGGACTCACCCCCCCCCCCTCCCTTCTTTTTGTCACCGGCGTGCGCTCTTCCCCCCTTGGCGCCGGCGAGCAGGCGCGCGACGCGCACTTGCGCACAATCGAAAACGATGTGCCGTGCGTCAACTGCCCGCTGCCCGTGCCGCTCAAGACGTGGCCGTGCTGCGCCGGCTCGCTGCCCCAGTGTGCGGCCGAGGGGCAGTGCGGCCTCACAGCGACGCTCAGTGCGGCATGCACCTATGCACTCGTCGACCACATGCGGCACGGCCGTGGCCGATGCGAGTGCAATCACTGCCGGCCGGGCGACTGCGGCTCTGACTGGACGTGAGCTACCGGGGAGGGGCGCGCCGGGCCGCCCAGCCGGGTCGGAGCCGCACCTCTGGCCCTGCGCTGTTCGGCGCGGCGTGGCGACGCCACGCAAGACCCTGGCCGTCCGCGCGCCCCTCCCCGACAAGATCAGCGCACGCGCGAGTGCGCCGCTGTCGGCAGGGCCCCGCGCCGCCCGCGCGCAGCGGCAGGCCGTTTGCCGGCCTGCTCGCTGCTGGCCGTGCCCGCTCGACGCTCCGCCCCGAGCTGCGAGCTGTAGAAAAATGACGTGCTGTTGCTTGTGAGTTGTGAGTTGAGACACTCAGCCCGACCACCGAGTTGGTTGGGCGCGCGGCGGCTCATGGCGGCCGCCGAGTCTTCGTTCGTGTCGGACCTGCGCGTCGGCCTGCGCGAGCTGTGCGCCGAGCCGCTGCACTCGGACGTGGTGATCGTGGCGGAGGGCGGCCGGCGCATCCGTGCGCACCGCGTCGTGCTCTCGCTCCGCTCGGCGCATTTGCGCGCGCTCCTCGCGCAGGCGGGCTCGCGCGGCGACGACGGCGAGCCCGCGACGGTCGTGCTCGAGGGCGTGCGGCACGCGGTCGCGCAGATGCTGGTGCGCTACCTGTACACGGACGAGCTCGAGTGCGGCCCGTGCGCGCCCGCCGAGCTGCTGCAGCTCGCCGCGCTCGCCGAGCAGTGCGGGTGCGCGCACGCGGCCGCGCGCGCCGAGTCGGAGCTGCTCGCGCGGCTCAACGCGGCCAACGCGGCCGAGCTGCTCGCGTCGGCCGCCGAGTGCGGCGCGGTGCCGCGCCTGTTCGCGAGTGCCGTCCGGCTGCTCGCCACCGGCGTGCCGCGCGCGCCCCCGCCAGGTGGCGCGGCGGCGTGCGCGCGCGCCGCGCGCGCCGAGCGGCTCGCGCCGCTCGGCGCGCGGCTCGCGGCGGCTGTGTACCGGCAGCGCCAGCCGAGCGCGCCACTTGTCGAGGCGGCACTCGACGGGCGCGCCGACGCGCTCGCCGAGCTGCTCTCGTGCGGCGAGGCGCCCGACGCGGCCAGCGCGGGCGGGCGCGGGCTGCGCGCCCTCGGCGCTGCTCTTAGTTGCGGCCGCGTCGAGCTTGCGCACCGGCTCGTCGAGCGCGGCGCGAGCGTCGACGCGCCGTCCGTGCCGCACGGCAACAGCTGCCTGCACAACGCGGCGCTCCACGCTGCCGGCCGCTTCCCGCCGTCGGGCGCATGGCAGTGCTCGCCTCACGACGCGACCGAGCCGCTGCCGCCGCAATGGGCTCAGCCCGCCGTCGGCGTGCGCGCCGCGCGCTGGCTGCTCGCGAGGGGCGCGTGCGCGAACGCGCTCAACTTGGTCGGGCAGACGCCGCTCGACGCGCTCGTCCACGCCGCCACCGCCGACGCGCTCGCCGCGCCGCCGCCCGTCGCGCGCCCGCCCGCCGACGGCGCGGCCGCCGCGGCCGCCGCGGCCGCCGCGGCGCGGCGCGAGGCGTGCGAGCTGTTGCTCGGCGCGGGCGGCGTGAATCGGCTGTGCGACGAGGCGGGCGAGACGCTGTGGCACGCTGCCGCGCGCCACGGCCAGGGCGCGCTGCTCCAGCGGCTGCTCCTCGCCGACAGCACGCAGCTCGACGCGCGCGACGAGCGCGGCAGCTCGGCTCTCTTCGTCGCGCTGCGCCACAGGCAGCACAACGCCGCGCGCGTGCTGCTGCACGCGGGCGCGTGGGCGACGAGCAGTGACTGCGATGGGTTCAGCGCGATGGAGTACGTCCTCTTTGGCCCGGAGGCGCGCGCGACCGCGACGGCGGCCGGCGCGCGCGCGGACGGCGCCGACGGCGCCGACGACGACAACGTCGCCGCCGCCGGCGGCGGCGGTGGCGAGGACGGTGGCGCGGGCGCGGTCGAGGCGCGGCTGCGCATGGCGGCGCTCCTCCTCGAGCTCGGCCTGCCGCTCCCGCGCCTCCCGCCCGACGCGTCCGGCGCGCCGCTCGCGGCTGGCGCGTGCGAGGGCGTGGGCGCGCTGCTGCACGGCGCCGTGCTCCTCGATGGCGCGGGAGGGCAGAGCGCGTTGCCCGACTCCCTCGCCGCCTTCCTCGTGCACTACGCCGCGCAGAGCGCGCCCACGTACGATGTGTCCGCGCCTGCTGACCAGCCGGCCGGCGCGCGCGCGCTCGGCGGCGCGCTCGAGCCGCGCGCGGCGGGCGCGCGCACGCCGCTGCACGTCGCGAGCGCGCGCGGCAACGTCAAGGCGCTGCACCACCTGCTCCTCGCGCGCGCAGACCCGAACGCGCGCGACGCGCTGGGTGCGACGGCGCTCCACCTCGCCGCCGCGCCGCTGCGCTCATGCGGTGGAGCAACCCTCCTGCTCATCTCACACGGCGCGCACGTGCACGCGACGGACGCGCGCGGCCGCACGCCGCTGCACGCGGCCGCCGCCGCGCGCGCGCCGCTGCGGCCGATGCGCATCCTGCTCGAGGCGAACGCGGACATCAACGCGCGCTGCACCGCCGACGGCTGGACACCGCTCCATGTCCTCGCGCACTGCGCGCGCGAGGCGGCGTGGACGGAGGCGCTGCGCGCGCTCCTCGTCGAGCACGGCGCGCGCCTTGATCTGGCAGACCGCGCGGGGCAGACGGCGGCGCATCTCGCGGCGGCACGCGGCCGGGTGCGGCTGTTGCAGCAGCTCGTGCTGCATGGCGCGCCGCTGCATCTCCCCGACGAGGCGGGCCGCACGCCGCTCGACTGCCTCGCGCTCCCCGCGCCCGTGCCGCCCGCGCCCGCGCCCGCGCCGCCGTCGGCGCGTCGGCCGGCCGCGCCGCGCGACGATGCGCGCGCGCGGCCGCGCGCCGACGGTGATGAGGGCGAGGGCGAGGGCGAGGGCGAGGGCGAGGACGAGATGTCGGGCTCGCACGCCGCGCCCACGAACGCACGCTCCGCCAACGGCTCCGCCGGCAGCACAGCGCACGGCCCCGCGCCCGCCGCCTCAGAGGCGCGCGCGCGTGAGCTGGCGGCGGCCGCCGCCGCCGCGGCCGCCGCCGACGGCTCGGCGCGCGCGGCGAGCGCGGCCGTCGCGCGCGTGCAGCGCGCGGTGCTCGCGTGCATCCGCCAGCCGCCGCTCTGGCTGCCCGATGTCGCCGTGCGCTGCTGCCAACTGTGCTCAAAGGCGTTTGGACCGGCAACGCGCCGTCACCACTGCCGCCATTGCGGCCGGATCCTTTGCGACAGCTGCTCCGCGCACCGCGCGCCGATTGGCAAATTTGGCGCGCACGCGCCGCTGCGCGTGTGCGACGCGTGCGCGGACGTGCTCGCGGCCGAGCGGCGCGCGGCGCAGCCGCACGCGCCGCCGCCGCTGCGCTCGACGGCGACAGGCGCAGCAGCGGGCGAGGCGCTCGCCGCCGCGCTCGCTGCCGTGGACGGCGCTCCGCCGCCGCCGCCGCGCGCTGCCGGCGACGACGGCGTACGCCCCGGTCGCGATCCGTCGCCGCCGCGTCGGCTGGGTGCGGGCGCGCCACGCGTAATTGACGTTGACGAGCTTGAAGGCCTGTTCGACTGATTTGTTGGCCCTTGGCAAGGGCCGTTTTCACGGGTCTGCTTCCTGACTTTGCATGACGTCGGCACTCGCTCGGCGTCGCCGACGAGGGCGACGACGAGGGCGACGGCGGCGACGACGACGACGGCAGCGGCGACGGCGGCGGCGGCGAGGGCGGCGGCGGCGAGGGCGACGGTGACGGCGACGGCGACGGAGGCGGCGGCGGCGACGACGACGATGACGGCGGGGGAGGCGGCGGCGGCGACGGCGGTGGCGACGACGGCGGCGGGCGCGGCGGCGGTGGCGGCGGCGGCTCTCGCGCCCGCACCCCCGCCCGCGGAGCTGCCAGCGCCAGTGCCGGCGGCGGCAGCGCGCGCGGGCCGAAGCGCAGCCGGCGTTGACGCACGGCCGAGCCACGCAGCGGTCGACGCTTTGCGGGCTCCGCCCAGGTCGCGCGCGGCTGGCGACGCGTACCGCATTCGGCACGCCCGTGCACGCCGCCACCCGTGGCCGAGCGCGCCGCACCAGCCGGCCCGCTCCAACCGCCGTGCGGATCACGGACGCTCGCTACGGCTCGTCGGCGCGCGTCACCTGCGCCGGCGGCCACGGCGCCGTCTGCTCCGGCCTCGTCGCGAGCAGCCCGACCGCTGCTCGCCGCCCGCACGCCGCCGCAGCAACGCTGCGCGTCGTGCACCCCCGCTCGCCAAACGCGAAGAGCTCCCTCACAAGGACGTCCTTCCGAATGGCCCGCGCTGCACTCGGGGCGCTCGATCGTGCCCCTGATCGGATTTGGCTTGACCATCTATACCCGGACAGTTTGCCAGGAAGGTTGCCGAGGCGTGTTGCTGCGTCCTGACATTGCATGACGTCGGCACTCGGTGTGACCAGCATCGCCCCAACGTGGGCGGCTAGGCTGGTCGCAAAGCACGCGCGACGACGGGCCTCCGTGCCACATCGGAACCGCTCGAATGCCCGGTTGGTGTCTGCGAACGCACATAGTAGACTTCATGCAACGACATGCCCGCGCACGCCCACCACGGCCTGGCCCATCACTGCCGGTTGAAATGAGGCAACATCGGCTGTGGTGCCAAGGCTGTGTCGTCCCAGCCGCACTGTCTGCGCGGAGCAGCTGGGGACTTGGACGGTCAAGCAGGCCGCGCGGCGCGCGGCCGACGATACGGCGAGCGCGGCGCACGGCAAGCGCGGCGTTGGGCGCACGTCGGGCGCCGCGCCACGCTTTCAAAGCGCGGGCAACGCTGGCAATCCCTTCGCGGCGCGCGGCGGCGAAGGCGGCAGTGCCTCGTGCGCAGGCGGCGCGGGCTCTGCGCGGCGCGCCGCCGCGCGCGCGCGCGGTCGAGGCTCACGGCCACACGCCGCCGCAGCCGCCGCCGCGGCGCGCGCGGTTGCATCGAGCTGCGCGGCGCTGCGTGGCGCCGGGATTGTGCCGAGCCTCCGGTATGCGTACGGCTGTGCAAGGAAGGCGTGCCGGCGCAGCCGCGCGAGCGCCGCGCAGAGCAGCGCGCAGCAGAGCGCGCCGGCGGCGGCGGCGGCCGCGGCGCTGCGCGCGCTTTCGTAAGCACCGGCGGCGTGCGCGCAGCGCGACATGAGCGCGTGCAGCACGGCATCGAGCGCGCCAGGCACCCGGCGCCGCGGCGCACCGAGGCGCACAGCACTGCTGCCGACGCGCGCGCACGGCGTGAGCTCGACGCCCCCACCGCGCGCCGCTCGGCCAACGCACGCGCCGCGGTCGGCCGCGAGCACGAGCGCGCCGAGCGGCAGATGAACCCACGCGCCACCAGCTGCGGCCTCCGAGTCGCACGGCGCGAGCGCGAGGCCGCGCGCCCCGCGGCGCACGAGGCAGCGCGCGCGCGCGTCGTCCGGCACGTCGAGCACGAGACGATCGCCGTCGCCGCGCGCGCGCGGCGCTGGCGGCTCGAGGCGCCAGCGTGCACTCGAGTCGGCGCATGGCACGAAGAGGAGTGCGCTGCCCAAGCAGAGCGACGGCGCACCCTCGGCCGGCGCCCACGCCAGCTCCGCGCTGCGATTGCCGAAGACGAGCGCCAACGCCGCGAGCGCCATCGGCTCGACTTAAAAGTACCGCCCCTCATTTCATAAGACGTACTTATAAGTACCGTACCCACATGCAGAGTCCGCGGTTCCTGCCCGGCCATGGCGCGCGCCCGATAGGCGGATGGAGCCCGAGTGGCTCGGCCTCTCGTGCGTGGAAAACGGCTCGCCGCTGGCGGCGGGCCGAGTGGTCACATCGCGTTCGACCGGCCGCACGCCGCCGCCGCGCGAGCTGCCGCCCGGCGCGCGGCCGGTGCGGCCGGCGACGGCCGGCGCGCGCGCTCCGGCCGTCGCACCGCCGCCGGCGCGCGCGGACAGCGCGCTCGGCGCGCTCGGCACGCTGCGCGTCGTCGCCAAGCTGCGCCGGGCGGTGGGTGAGCACGGCACGCCGGGCAATGCCACCGCTGCCGCCGCCGCCGCCGCAGCCGCGTCATCGCTCGCGGCGGCGCTCGCGGCCGCGGCCGACCCGATGGTCGAGTATAAGCGGCAGCTGCGCGAGCAGGAGTACCGCGCGGCAAAGGCGCGGATCGCGCAGCTGCTCGACGATGGCGAGATCGACCTCACCGACGATCCGCTCGCCAACGACGCCGACTTTGCCGCGGAGTACGCCGCGGCCGCGCCGCCGGACGAGCTCGCGCAGGCGGAGGGCGCGGCGGCGGCGGTGGAAGCGCAGGTGCGTGAAGGGCTCGAATGTGCACTCGCCAATGCCGCCGCCTCCGCCACGGCGCGCGCCCACCTGCTCCACGCCGCGGGCGCCGCGCTCGGCGCGCTCGGCCGATCGCTCGGCGGCGCACTCGGCCAACGCGCGCGCGGCTCGGCCGAACGCCGCGCGGACGGCGATGGCGACGAGGAGGCGGAGGAAGAGGAGGAAGAGGATGATGATGGGCTTGACAGCATCACCGACCCCGACCGTGCGCCCACCGCCGTCGAGCTGCGCGCCGCGGCGACGCGCGAGCGCGCATCGTTGCACGCACGCGCCGCGCACGCGCACGATGCGTCGACGGACGAGCTGCGCGCGCAGATCCGCGCGCTGCTCGGCCCGCTCGCGTCGGCGCGCGCGCGGTACGCGGAAGTGGCGGCTGCGCTCGACGACAAGCGCGCCGCCCTCGCGCGCCGCGAAAGCGAGCAGCGGCTGACCGCCGCCGAGCTCGGCGCGGCCGAGGCGGATACAGCGGCGCTCGGCGGCCAGCTCGGCCGCGCGCGCCACGCGGCCGCGCTGGGCAAGGTGGCCCTCGCGGGCAAGGCGGCGTCGCTGCGTGCGCGCGCCGAGGACGCGGCGCAGCGCGCGCTCATCGCCGAGTCCGCGCTCATCGCTGAGCGCGCGGCGCTCGCCGACGGCTCCGCGGCCCTGCGCGCCGCGGCGACTGCCTGCGACGCCGAGCGCGCCGCGCGCGTCGCCGCGGAGCAGGCGCTTGCCCTCGCGCGCGCCGAGCTCTCCGAGACGCGCGCAGCGCAGGCGGCGCAGCAGATGGCCGAGCGCTCCGCCGCCGCCGCCGCCGCCGACGCAGCAGAAAGGGCGGCGGCCGACGCCGCTGAACGGGCGGCGGCGGACGCCGCGGAACGGGCGGCGGCGGACGCCGCGGAAAGGGCGGCGGCCGACGCCGCGGAACGGGCGGCGGCGGACGCCGTGGAAAGGGCGGCGGCGGACGCGGCGGCGGCGCGCGCCGACGCGGCGGCGGCGCGCGCGGCGCGCGACGAGGAGCGCGTGGCGCTCGAGGCGGCGCGGCGCGAGCTACGTGAGGATGGGGGTCGTGCGGACGGGCGTGCACGCTACTCGGCCACCGAGGTCGTCGCCCTGCTCTCGGATGCGGCGCGCGCGCTGCACGCGCTGCTCGCGCCGCTCTTTGCGCACGACGCGGACACGGCCTCCGCCTCCGCCGCGGCGCTCATCGTTGCCCCGCCCGACAGCCTCGGCCGCGTGCACGTGCCGAGCGGCAGCCATCGTGATTTGGCCGCCACCGATTTGGCCGCAACCGATTTGGCCGCAACCGTGCACGCGCGGCCGGCGGTGCAGCAACCGCTCGTGGCCGAGGCGATGCTCGCCGTCGCGCCAATGCCGGCGCACGCCGCCGCCGACGTCACCGCCGCCGATGCGCCCATCGATGGCCCGTCGCACGCGCTGCCCGCGAATGCGATCGAGCCAGCCGCGCTGCTCGCGCGCGCACTCGCGCCGCTGCCCCACGGGCCGGGCGTCGCCGCGTCGCTCTTCTTCGCCGCGCACGGCGCGCTTGCGCGCGCGCGCGCCGGCAGCGCGCGCAGCGACGCGGCCGCCGACGCCGTCGCGCGCGCCGCGGCGGGCGCGCTCGCAAACGCGGACGAGGCCTTGCAGCGCGAGGCGGACGCCGCCGCGCGCGCGCGCGCGCGCGAGGCGATCTGCGCGGCCGAGCTGGCGGACGCGGCGGGCGCGGCGAGCGCAGGCGCAGCGAGCTGCGCGCAGCTTGGCGCCGAGCTCGCGAGCGCGCGCGAGGCGCTCGATGCGGAGCGCCAGGCGCACGGCGCGCTGCGCGGCGACTGGTTGGCGCTCGCGGCCGCGTCGACCGAGAGTGCCGACACGCGCGCGCTGCTCGCCAGGACGCACGCGCACCTCTCCGACGGCGTGACGGCCGAGCGCGCGAGCGCGCGCGTGCGTGGCCGTGCGCTCGCGCTCGCGCTGCTCGACGCGGACGACGAGCTGCAGCGCGAGCGCACGGCCGCGCGCGCCGCGCGTGGCGAGCACGCCGCGCTCCGGCGCGCGCACGGCGCCATCGTCATCCAGCGTGCGTGGCTGCTGCTGCGCGTGCATCGCGAGAACACGCGGCTGCGCGCGATCCTCGCCAACCGCGGCGCGCTCGCGCACGCCGCGTCCGCCTTGCCGCGATGCGGCGCGCATTTGGCCCGAGCGGCCGCCGAACCCGCGGCCGCGCCTTTGCTCGCGCCCTCCGGCCGCGGTGGCGCGGGCGGCGCGCTTGCGGCGCCCGACGAGGCGTGCGCCATGCCCGCGCCGGCGTCGCCCGGCTGTGCGCAGCGCGCGGACGTGCTCGCGCCCGACGTGTCGGTCGATATGCGGCTCGACGCGCTCGACGCGGCCGGCGCGGCCGGCGCGGCCGGCGCGGCCGCCGACCGGCCACAGGCCGCACACGGCGCGCGCGTGTCGCACGCGGCGGGCGACGCCCTCCCGCGCGCCACCTCTCGGCTGAGCGCAGGCGGCCGAGCGCTCGGCGGGCTGGCGGCATCCGCCGACGCCTTCTCGCGGCTCGTCGACGCGCACACGATGTCGATGCGCGCGCTCGTCCGACTGCTGCACGAGGTGCGCGCGCGGATCATCAGCGCATCGAACGACGACGGGCTGCGCGAGACGGACGAGCTGCTCCAGGCGGCGCGCGCGCACGAGCTCGACGGCACGCGCGACGAGGGCGATGGCGGCGCGGGCGGTGCGCTCGACGTGCTCGCGCGCTCCGCCGAGGCGAGCGCGCAGCAGCTGCTCGCGCTTCTCGACCTCGCCGCCGAGCGCGCGCGCGCACGCACGCCGTCGCGCGCGCCGCCGCCGCCCGCCGACGCGGACGCCGCGCGGCCGAGCGACACGGCGGCGCTCGCGCGCGCGTGCGGCGGCGGCGCGTTCGCGCAGCTCGCCACACTCGACGCGGAGAGGGAGGCGGCGGCTGCGCGGCTGGGCGCAGCCGACGCGAGCGCGCCCGAGCGCGCGGCGCGCGGCGCGCTGGCGGTCGGCACGCGCGCGCGCGAGCTCGTGCCGCTACACACGCAGCTTGCGCAGCTGCAGCTCCTCGCGCAGCGCGAGGAGGCGAGCGCAAACGCCACGGCCGCCGCGAGCGTCGCGTCCGCGCGCGCCGCGCGCGCCAATGCGGGCGGCGCGGCGGCGGCGGCGTCCAATGGCGCCAACGGCCGTGGCGCGGTGCTGCCGCTGCTGCCCGAGTCGCTCGCCGTCGCGGCACTCGGCGCGGAGAACGCGCATTTGCGCCGCGAGCTCGCGCTGCGCTCCGTGGGGCTCAACGCCGACGGGCGCGAGCCGTGGTCGCCTCGCCTCGCCATCCTCGTCGAGCACCTCGTCGCATCGGAGCTGCGCACGCGCTCGCGGCAGGCGGACGCGCACAAGGTTGCTGATGGCGAGCGCGAGGCGCTCCTTGCCGTGCGCCGTACGCTGCGCGAGGCGAGGCGCGGCCGCGCGGCCGCAGCCGCGCCGCCCGACGGCGACGTGCCCGTGCTCACGCGCATGGCCGAGACGCACGCTTTCCGGCTTGGCGCAGCCGAGGCCGAGCTGAGCGCTCTGCGCGCCGAGCGCGCCCGCAGACTTGAGGAAGCGATGGCCGCCTTTTGCCTCATCGTCTACCCGGGCAACGGCCAGGCGCCACGCCTCGCCTCGCGCCACGCAACGTCGTGGGGCGGCGGCCCTGCCACCAGCAGCCCGCCGCCGGCCTCCGGCGGCGGCGGCGCGCGCGGCACTCCGCCGGCGCGCGTGCGGCCGCGCACCGCGTCGTACGTGCGCGCGCCGCCGCCGCCGCCGGCGCACGAGGTTGCGGGCAGCCGCCGCGCCGCGCCGCGCCCGTCGTCCGCGGCCGTGCGCCGCACGCCGGGCCCACGCCTCGCCGCCGTCACAGTCGTGCACGCGCGCCCGTCGAGCGCGCGCGAGCACGTCGCGCGCCTGAGGCTGGCGGCGGCGCAGCAGGCGGCCGAGGCGGCGGCCGAGGCGGCGGCCGAGCGAGGCTGAAGTGCGTCTCGGCCATGCGCGTGAGCACCTTCCGTTTGACGGAGGCAAACGGATGGCGCGAGAGGCTGGAGTGCTCAACGCGGCGCGCACGCCGCGCGGCCGTCGCGCGACGCCTAGACATTCGGTTCGACCGAGTGCACGCTTTTCAACTGCCGCGCGATGGCGCGCACGCCACCGCGGTCTGCGGCACTGACGGCATGAGCGGCGTGTGGCTCTAGGGGTTCGAACGAGTACGAAATATTGACCGGCCCACTTTAACGCGAAATGTTGAACATATGCTCTAAATTTCGCATCCCTCGCAGAGAGGCAGGATGGCCGAGTTGGTCTAAGGCGCTAGCTTCAGGTGCTAGTCTAGTTCTCTAGGCGTGAGTTCGAATCTCACTTCTGTCACTTTTGCGTCCTCGCAGCACGCGCATGGGCGCGCGTCGTGCACAGCAGCACCGCCCCACTCAGGCTGGACGGCGCCTCGCCACGCCTCGCGCGCCATCCGTTTGCGTCAGTTGACCGGCGCGCGCGCGCACCGCCTCGCGCGCCATCCGACGATCTCGCGGCGCGCTCAATGCTAACGCTCGCGTGCGAGCGGTTGGAAAGTGGAAAGCGCATTTTGGGCTACGCTCATCGCGCCGTCCCAACCTGTCAAGCGGCGGCAGAGGGCTGGTGGCGGACGCGGCGAGGCCTCGAGCGCGTGTGCCGCGAGCCGCCAGTCGTCAATCAAAGCTTTGAAACCGTTGCAGTAGTTTGTATTTGGGGCCGGAGCGGAATGCAGCGCGCTAGGCGGCGGCTCGGCGCGGCGCGCCGAGGCGCGCTGCTGCTTGCCGTCGCGCTGCGCGCGACGCTCAGCGGAGCGCTCGTCGTGCGCCGAGCCGCCGATGCCGACGCGCTTGCCGACGCGCTGCTCGGCCCTGGGCTGACGCTCGTCGCCGGCTCGGCGCGGCTCGACGGCGACCGGCACCAGGCGGGGCTGTACGTGGCGGGCGCGGACGGAGCGCCGGGCGCGGAGCCGTGGGGTGAGGCGGGCGTCGTGCTCTCGAGCGGCTATGCCGCCGACGTTGGCGGCCCTTTTGTCAACCCCGAGCTGTCCGGGCTGATGGCGCCGCCGCTGCCGGACGGCGACGGCACGCCCGCGCGCGACCGCGCGACGCTCTCGTTTGAGGCGTGGCTCGACGCGGCGTCGGTGGACGCGACGGGCGGCGCGACGCTCTCGCTCGACCTCTTGCTCGCCACCGAGGAGGTCGCCGAGGCCGCCGCCGAGGCCGCCGGTGGCGGCGGCGCGCTCCGCGCGCCGGTGGCGGGCAGCGGCGGCGGCGGCGGCGGCGGCGGCGGCGGCGACGACGACGACGACGGCGCAGACGGCGCGCGTGGCGACGGCGCGCGCGGCGATGGGTGCGTGGTGCGCGCGGGTGGGCTGGAGCTCGCGCGGCTCGAGACCGCCACACTCGACGCCGCCGACGACGCCGCCTTCGTGGACAACAGGAGGGGCGACTACGCGATCGGGCTCGACGGTTTCACGCCCATGGCGACGGCGCGGGCGCGCGTGCCGCCCGACCGGCTCGGCGCAGGCGGCGCCGACGGGAGCGCGACGCGCGCGGCGCGCGTACGCGTCGAGGTGGCTGTCTTTGACGGCGGTGGCGACGCCGTCCTCGACTCGGCCTGCCTGCTACGCGCCGGGTCGCTCGCGGCGCGCGCGCCGCCGCGCCCGCCGCCGCCGCATGCGCCGCCGCGCCCGCCGCCGAGCCCGCCGCCGCCGAGCGCGCCGCCCGCGCCGCCACCCAGTCGCCCGCCACCGCGGCCGCCGCCCACACCATCCGCACCGCCGCCGCCCAGCCCGCCTGGCCCACCCAGCGCACCCAGCCCGACGAGCCCGCCGCCGCCGCCGAGCACACCGCCCCGCCCGCCGCGCGCGCCGCCGCGCCTGCCGAGTGCGCCGAGGCGCGCAGGCGGCAGCGGCAACGCCGGCGGGGCCAATGCACACGCCGGCGGCGGCGGCGCTCAGGTCGCCGCCGGCGGCGGTGCGGGCGCGCACGAGCAGCTCACGCGCTGGGCGGGCGGCGCGGGCGGCGCACTCGGCAGCATGCGCGCGCACGCGCGCGAGTTGCAGCGGTCGCTCCGCCTCTCGCCCGCCGAGGAGCGGATGGCGCACGGCGCGGTGCTCGCGCTGTGCGGCCTGCTCCTCCTCGGCTGCTGCGGCGCGTGCGCGGCGGACGGGCGGCGCCGGCGCGACGCTGCGCTCAAGCCGCGGCGCGCGGCCGTCACGCCTGCGCCGCCCGACGCCGGCGGCGGCGCCAGCGGCGCTCGCCGCGCGCGCGCCGTCGAGCGGCCGGTGGCGGCCGCGGCCGCGCGCTCGCCCGCGCGACCGAGCGCGCGCCGCGCGCCAGCGCCGCCGCCGCCGGCGGCGGGCGGCGTGGACGACGTGGACGACGTCGCCATGCTGCGGCGCGCAGCGGCGGAGCTGCGCGCCTCGCGCGCACGCGTCGGCAGCGCGCTGCGCGTCAACGTGGCGGACGGCGTGCTCTTCGAGGTGGCGGTGCGGCTTGGCGCGCGCGCCGACGGCTTGCACCTTGACGAGCGATGGCTGCCGTGCGCTGCGATCACTCGAGCGCGGGCGGGCTGGCCGTCGGTGGGCGGGTGCGGGCCGCACCACCCGACAGCCTGCATCGAGCTGCTCGCGTTTGAAAACCCGATCCGGTTGCTTGCACCGTCAAGCGCGGACGCGCTGCAGTGGCTCGCGCTCCTGCATGAGTCAGAGCTGACGGCGATCCCGCCCGCGCACCGGCGCACCGTCGCCGGCCTCGGCTTCTCGCGTCTGCGCCTCATGTGGGAGCGGGCGGTGCTCGCGCAGGAGGAGGAGGCGATGCGCCCACGCCCGCACCCAGAGGATTTTGGGTAGAGGCCCCCGGACCCCCCAGGGGATATTTTGTAGAGGAATCGCACGCGTGCAAACTGAAGGAAGAAGGCGCTGGGAATCGCACACCGAGCCGTGGCGCAAAGCATGGGACACAAGGCGCGGGCATGACCAGAACGTGTGGCGTGTGCCCACGTGCCGCGCTCAGACCAGAGGTACGCACGACACGCCACGCGCGGCCCGGCCTTTGGCGCAGGGCGCTTCAGCCGTTGCTTCTCCAAGACAGCTCCCAACCTCTGACGGTGACGTCACATGCTCGTGACACCATGCGCAGCCGCTGATGGGAATGCGCCCGTCGCCCTGCGCCGCTCTCCGCGCCTCGCCCAGGCGTCGCTGCGTGCGATGCGCAGGAAAATCGAACCAGCGCGCACGGACCGCGCGTGCCCCCCCCCCCCCCCCCCCCCCCCCCTTCTTCCCATCCGCGCACTCCTCCGCCGCCTCCGTGCGCACGGGTGGCGGGTGGCGCTTGCAGCCGCATGTGCGCGCCGCACAAATCAAAACGCGATCGCTCGCGCAAAGCTGCCGCACCCCGCCCCGTGAGCTGCAGTCGGTGCCACCACCCCCCACCTCCCTTTGACCTCGCTAGTGCTGCGCTGGCCACGGCAGCCCCCCAGCCGGTGGGTACTGCGCGCCCCCCGCCGATGGGTACTGCGCGCCCCCAGCCGATGGGTACTGCGCGCCCCCAGCCGATGGGTACTGCGCGCCCCCCGCCGATGGGTACTGCGCGCCCCCAGCCGATGGGTACTGCGCGCCCCCCGCCGATGGGTACTGCGCGCCCCCCGCCGATGGGTACTGCGCGCCCCCCGCCGATGGGTACTGCGCGCCCCCAGCCGATGGGTACTGCGCGCCCCCAGCCGATGGGTACTGCGCGCCCCCAGCCGATGGGTACTGCGCGCCTCCAGCCGATGGGTATTGCGCGCCCACAGCCGATGGGTACTGCGCGCCCCCAGCCGATGGGTACTGCGCGCCCCCAGCCGATGGGTACTGCGCACCCCCAGCCGATGCGCGTAGTGCGTGCGAGGAGGGCGCGTAATGCGCGGGCGCGGTCGCGTGCGGTCCCGGGACGTGCGGCTGTTGCGGCTGTTGCGGCTGCTGCGGCTGCCGCGGCTGCCGCGGTTGTGCGTGCGCCATCGCGGCGTAGGGCATCGTGCCATCGGGCATGCTTGCAAGCATGGCGGGCATGGCGGGCATGGCGGGCATGGCGGGCATGGCGGGCATGGCGGGCATGGCGGGCATGGCGGGCGCGGCGCCCGCGAGCGCGAGCGCGTGCGGCTGCGCGTGCGCTGCTTGGCTGTGCGAGGGCGGCTGCGCGTGCATGGCCCCACGGCCGTGAGGGCCCTGCACGCAATGGCCGTTATACGGCGCGCGCTGGGCGGGCGCGACGGGCAGCATCGGTTGCGGCTGCATCGGTTGCGGCTGCGGGTTTGCGCCGGACCCCGCACCGTAGCAGCCGCCGCTGCCGCCGTACGCACCGGCGGTCGCGGCGGCGGCAGCGGCGGCGGCGAGCGCGTGCGGTAACGGCACGGGCGGCGGTGCCCAGCCGCCCCGCGTCGGCGTCGAGCCGCCACCCGCCGCGTGCGAGCGCTCCGCGACGGCCATCTTGGCGCGCTGCTTTCGGACGAGTCCGATAAGGAAGCCGGTCTTGTTACGGATCTTTGCGCATTCCGCCGGGTTGCACACCGCCTGCTCAAAGTGGCCGAGCACCTCCACCGCGCTCGCCGCGGGCAGGCCGCCCAGCTCCTCGAGCGCGGGCAGCTCGATCTGCGCGCGCGAGATGCCACCCGCCGCTTTTGAAAAGATCGCGTCGAGGCGCGCGCGCACGGCCAGGGCGAGCGACGCGTGCGCGGCGGCGATGCGCTCGGGCGTGGGCGGCGGAGCGGGCGCGGGGGCGGCCGGCACTCCGGATGGCACGCCGCGCGGCCCCGGCGGCAGCGGCGGCGCGCCACGCGGGAGCGGTGCGCTCGGCTGCCGCGGTGCGTGCGTCGGCATGCCCGCGGCCCCGCGGCCGCGGCCCCGGCCGCGGCCGCCATCTGGCGGCACGGTGGTGGCGGGCGGCTGGTGCGCGTCTCTCGCCTGCTGCCGGTAGCGCTTGAGGATGCCAATCAAAAAACCCGTCTTGTTCGAGATGGAGCCGAGGGGGCTCGCGCCGAGGCGAGACACAATCTCGATACCGTCCTGCTCCGAAAAATCAGCAAGTGACTCGAGCGCGCAGTCCTGCAGGTCGGCGCGGGCGAACGCGCCGCTGTCGAGCAGCGCCTCGAGCGCGAGCCGCACGCCCGGGCCCATCGGCGGCAGGCCGTACCGGTTCAGGTTGAGGTTGGGGTGGGCGGGCGGTGGCGGCGCGGCGCACGCGCCCGGCCACGCGCCAAACGCGTGCGGCGGCTGGGCTGGCGGTGGCGGCGCGTAGCACTGCGCCGCCGGGTGCGGCGGCTGCGCGTAGCCGCCGCCATATGCCGCCGACATCCCCGCAATCATCCCATCCGCGACCGCGTAGCTCGCGCCCGCGCCAAAGTGCGCGTGCGCACAGTCGGCGCCCGACAGCGGCGGCGCGTATGCGCACGCTCCGCCCTGCGGCGGGGGAAGCGCGTAGGTCGCCCCGGACGACGGCGCCGCGTACCCCGCGTACGCGCCGGGCGCCCAGTCGCCCGAGCACACGCCGCAACCGTACGGCGCGCAGCTCATCTGCGGCTGCGCGTAGGGCGAGGCGCCGTACGCCAGCGGGTACGGGGCGAGATGCGCGCCGGCGTGGGGCGGCGACGGCGCGTACACGGGCGCGAAGTTTGCTGCGGCCGGCTGCTCGGCACGGTGCCGCTTCCGCCCGCGCTCGCGCTCAGCGCTCGGCCGAGCGTATTGGCTCATTGGGGCAGGAGACCGCCACTCGGCGCCCTTGTGAGTAGAGGCGTCGCGTCAATTCGCGCACGCGCACGCTGTGAGAGCGTCACAGGCCACTATGGAGATTCCGTGACACGTCACGCTCACACTCACGCTGCCTTTCAGTCCCTCAGTCGGGCTGGCACAATGCAGACAGCTCGACGGCGCGCCGGCGACACACCCGCGGCCCCCGTGCGCGCTGGCGGCCGCGCCCGCGCTCGCCTCGCCAGGCCGCCGCCTCACGCGATGCGCAGCGCGCCGCCGAGCGCGCCGACGCCGCCGAGCGCCGCCGCGAACGCCGCGCGCAGCCACGCCGTGAGCGCGCCGGCGCCGCTCGTCGCGCCGGCGAGCGCGGCGACGACGCCGACGGCGCCGACGCACCGCCGCGACTGGCGCGCAAGCCACGAGCGGCGCTCGACGCCAAGCCAGCGCCGCGCGAGCGCGCCCGCCGCGCGCGCGAGCGCGCCCACCGGCCGCATCAGCGCGCCCTCCGCCGCGCGCGCGAGCGCGAGGGCGGGTGGCGGCGTGCGCAAAAAGGCCGCGCTCTCGTCGAGCGCTCCGAGGACGCACGCCAGGCGCTCCTCGGCCGAGATCGCGGCGAGCGCGTGCGGTCGGATCTCTGGCGCAACGCCGAGCGGCGGGAGCGGGTTGACGAGCGCCGCCGCCCACCAACTCAATTCGGCAGCCCACTGCGCGCGCGCGAGCAGCGTCGAAGGGTCGGGCGCGGCGCGAGCGTCGACGGCAGGCGGCTCGGGCATCGGGCCGATCCCGCCATCGTGCTCTTGGGCGGAGAGCAGCGCGCTCAGCTGCCCCACCGGATGCTCCCATCCGCCCGCGCGCACGAGACCAAGCCACGCGCGGCACAGCTCGGCGACCTCAACGGCGAGCGCAACCGCACGCGCGGCCGAGCCGTCGGCGAGCTGCGGCTGCTCGTCGTCGAGCAACTCGACGACAGCGCGCACGATGCCCGGCGCGCCCGCGTGCCGGCCGCTCGACTCGGCCGCCTCCTGCCACGCGCGGCACACGCGGAACCGGCGGAGCGCGAGGGCGCGCACGAGCAGCCGGCCGTCGAAGGTTCTCTGCGCCTCGCACAGAGACATCGTGACGCCATACTGCGCGCACGGCGGTGATCTGCCCGGCGCGTAGCCCACCATTCCGAAGACGCGCTCCTCCACCGGCCGCGCGCGCCGAGCGAGCAGCCGGTGGCACATGCGCAGGTACCGCGGCTCGTAGACGTTGACGAAGAGCCGTTGGCGTGGTAAGGTCGCGTCGAGCACGAAGAGGTCGAGCACGACCGCGCGGGGCAGCGCGCTGTCCGCCTCGAGCGCAAGGCGCGAGGCTTCGGCGACGCGTGCCGCACTCTCGGCGGGGAAGGCTGCGCGGAGCAGCTCGGCGAGCGGCAGGCACACGCGCAGCCCATGCCGGCCGGCGCCGTGAGCGTCGCCCTCCGCGCGCGGCCAGCCGGACGCGCCGTCGCCAAGGTCGGCGGGCGCGCGGCCAGCGCCGCCAAGCATCGCGTCGGGCGCGATCAAGAGCGGCTCGCGGCAAAGTGCGCACTTGTCGTCCTGCGCGCGTGCGCGCGCGCGCGCGCGCACGCGACGCGCGCGCAAGAGACGCGTCGGCGCGCGGCGAGCGCGCGCCGCTCGAGCGCGCCAGCCGCGCATGAAAGAGACGCGGCGGCACTCGAGCGCGCAGGCCGCGCGCGCGCGCGTACGTAGCGGAGGGTGCGCTCGAGGCATGCGCGGCAAAAGGCGTGTCCGCATGTGAGCGCGACGGGCTCGAGAAGCAGCAGCTGGCAGATCGAGCAGTCCCAGTCCTCCGCACGGAGGACTGGGACTGCTCGGGCTAAGGGCGTCTGCGACTGCTCGCCGTGCATCGTGACGCCTTGGAAGATGCGTGCGCCTTTTTCGCGCGAAACGCGCCGCGCCCACAGCAGCACACGCGCGCCGACTCAGTCGCTCGACGCGCGCTCCACCGCGCGCGCGGCATGGCTGCGGCCCGCTTCTACATCAGCACTACCGCCGCAATGTCTGCCGCGGGCGCGCCGCTCGATGTCGTGCAACAACCGGACCACGAGGCGTTGCTGACGTGCTGTCGTTCCCGCGTCCGTTCTCTTTGCGCACGCACGTCGCCGTCGCTGTTCACCGCGCCGGTGGCGGCGCTCGACGATCAGCGCGATGAACTCGCCACCGAAGGGAAGCTTGCTCTCAACATCCGGGCCTAAAAAAAGCCGCCGACGCCGCCCCGACCGGCGGAACGGCGCTCAGGTGGGCGGCGTGGGGCGAAGCAAGACGGCCATGGAGCGCGACCCGTTCGACCCCCGTTCCCCTGCACCCAGCGTGGCCGCCCCTCCCGGCGCACGGTGCGCGGGTGGGCATCCTGGGGCGCAAGAATGCCGCGCTGCCGTGTTCAAAGCTCGTGCACGCCAGTGACGCCACCCTCTCGTGCGAGCAGCCGTCCCGAGGCTTAACCGCAGTCGCCCGTAGGGCGCTTGGTGCCTGCGGCTGCTCGTCGTGCATCGTGACGCCTTCAGGAAGAGGCGTGCGCCTTTTGCGCGCAGCGGCGCGCGCCGACTCAGGCGCTCGACGCGCGCTCCGCCGCGCGCGCGGCATGGCTGCGGCGCGCGAGCGCGTCCACGTCGAGCGCCTCCACCCTACCGTCCGCTCGCCGCAGCAGTAGCCGCCGCCGGCCGTCGGCGAGCTCTGCGCCGAGCACGCCGTCCGCCGACACGCGTGTGACGCCGTCGGCGGCGGTGCGCGTGTGGCCCGCCCACGCGCCAACGTCCGTGCCGTCGACGACGAGTCGCAGGACGACACGCACCTCACGGCCTCCGCATTCCGTCGCGTCCTCGTCCTCTTCGCGCCACAAGTCCACGCCCCGCGCGTTGAGCTCGCGCGGTAGACGATCGGCCATGCTCGCATCACACGCCAAAAGAGAGCTCCGGGGCCGACGTGCGACGTGGCGAGCTCACGTCCGGCCGAGCGACCCGCGCGCGATGAAGCTGCCTGCGTCGACCTCGCCGGAGGGGCACCCGTGGGTGGTGCGCGACGAGCGCACGGCCTCGCCGCGCTTCAACGCGCTCTTTGGCGGCGCCAAGGCATGCGCCGCGTCCGCGCCCGACGCGTTTGCGGCGTGGCTGCTCGCGCCGTTCCCGCTACGCGAGTTTGAGCGCGCCGTCCTGACCAAGCGGCCGCTCGCGATCCGGCGCGCGGACCGCGGATACTACTCCGGCCTCTTCTCGACCGCCTCGATCGACCGCGCGCTCCGCGCGCGCACCCTCCGCTACACGAGCGAGCTCGACCTCGCGACGTACACGCCGGACGGAGGGCGCAAGACGCTCAACCCGCCCGCGCCGCCCGGCGAGGACTTCCCGCTCGCGGGGGCGGAGGATGTGTGGGCGGCGCACGCGGCGGGCGCGTCGGTCCGCCTCTCGTGGCCGCAGCGCGTCGACGACGCGCTCTGGACCGCGTGCCACCTGCTCGACGAGCAGTGGGGCGGCGCGTCTGGCGCGAACGCCTACCTGACGCCGCCCGGCGGCAAGGCTGGCTTCGCGCCGCACTGGGACGACGTGGACGTCTTCATCGCACAGCTGGAGGGGAGGAAGGAGTGGACGGTGCACGCGCCCGCGCAGCTCCACCCGCTCGCCTCGTCGGGCAACCTGCCGCCCGCCGAGCTGCCGGCCGAGGTGCTGCGCCTCTGCCTGCACGAGGGCGACCTGCTCTACCTGCCGCGCGGCTGGGTGCACCACGCGGCCACGCCGGACGAGCCGGGGCGCGCGGCACACGCGGGCGCGCCGACCGGCGCGCCGGAGGCGCCGTCGGGCGGGCGGCAGGGCTCGCTGCACGTGACGCTCTCGACGGGCCGTGCCGAGAGCTGGTCTGCGCTGTGCGATGGGCTCCTTGCCCACTCGCTGCCCCTCGCCGCGAGCGCGACCGCCGCGTGGCGTGCAAACCTGCCGCTCGGTTGGGAGCGGTACATGGGGTTGCAGCACGCCGACGACGACGACGACGACGACGACGACGACGACGACGACGACGGCGACGGCGCTGATGCCGACGGCGCGGGCGACGCGCGCGACGCCGCCGGCGCCGCGCCCGAGCCGCGCGCGCCCGCCGACGCGCGCGCGCGCAAGCGGCGCGCGTTCCGCGCGCGGTGCGAGCGGCTGCTGCGCGAGTGGCTCGCACTCGCGCTCGAGCATCTCGACAGCGCGGCGGACGAGCTTGCGACGCGGCACGTGTGGGATCGGATCCCGCCGCCGCCACCGCCCGCCGGCCGCGTCGGCCCGTGGCGCGCGCCCGCCGCCGAGCCGTGGGCCGAGGCGAGCGCGCAGGGCGCGGCCGAGGCGTTGCACGTGGGCCTCACGTCGCGCGTGCGGCTGCGCTGCCGCGGCTGCGCGCGCCTCACCTCAGACGGCGAGGTGGTCATCCTGCACCACTCTTTGGCAAACTCGCGCCACTTTCATGCGATTGAAGCGCCCGAGCAGATATGCTTTGAGCTGCCAGCCGCGCCCGCGCTCGAGGCGATCCTCAACGCCTACCCGCGCGCCCTCGCCGTCGCCGCGCTGCCCGTGGGGCCGGCGGAGGGCGAGGGCGAGGATGAGGCCGACGCGGACGCGGACGACGCCGTGCGCCTCGACGTTGCGCGCGCGCTCGTCGAGGCGGGCGTCGCGCTCCATCAGCGCGGCGGTGACATCACCCGCCTGCCGACGCCCGGCCGGCGGGAGCGAGCGGCCGCCGGCACGGGTGGCGGCCCTGAGCGTGCGCCGAGGCCGCCGCTCGGTGAGCCGGCTGTCGCGGCTGGCGCGGCTGGCGCAGGCGGTACCGGCGGGAAGAAGCGCACGCGCGGAGGCCTCAGCAAGGCGGAGAAGCGCGCACGCGCGGCCGCCGCGGCCGCCGCGGCCGCCGCGGCCGCGAAGGCGTCGCCGTAGACTGAGGTCGAGGGCAGACGGTCTGCGGTACTCTTTTTTTTTTTTAATACTCACTGTGGCGGACTCGACGCGGCGACGGATATGACACTCGTCAGAATCAGAATTGAGCGGGTCTTCCAGCCTACGGTGCCGGCGCTGGCGCCGGAGGGCCCTCACTCGCCCAGCCCGCCCCTGGCCAAACGCCGGCGCCGGTGCGGGGCCCGACCCCGCCAAAGGCGGCCGCTGCTGGGCGCGCCGCCGCGGGCCGGGGCGAGAAGCCGGCGGACGGGGCGCGCCGAACGGCAGGCGGCCGAGCTAACGTGCGTGCTGGCAGCGCGTGCCGCGGCCACTCTACTCGTTCTTCTTTTTGCACGTTCACTTGTTGTTCTTCTTTTGCACGTACGCCGCGATGTGCAGGAAGAACGAGTAGAGCGTGAGCGTCGAGCCGAGCACGAGGACTGGGTTGATCGACTCGGCGGTCAGCACGTTGAGGATGTTGGACTGCGCCGTGCATAGCACGCCGACGAAGAGCGCGATGAGCGAGGTGAACGCGTAGACCGAGGACGGGATGTTCTTCCCGATGCCGAGCGTCTCCGACGCCGGGTACTTGAACTCGGCCATCTGCACGCTCGCCGGCGCGGCGGCCGCGCGCTTGCTCACGAGCGCCGACGTGCGCGTGACCACCGGCCGCACACCAAACGCCGAGTACGCCGAGGCCGAGGCGGCCACCAGCGCGAACGAGAGCGCCGCAAGCGAGAGACGGGCCATGTTTATTTCGCAAACCTAATTAGGGTCCGGGCGGCGGCCGACAAAGTCCGGGAGCTTCGCACGCGCGCTTTTCAAAAAGCGCGCGGCACAATCATGTCGGTCGCGATCGTGGCCATGTTGGCCGGAGCGCTCGGTGCGCACGGCTTCGCGGGGGGGGCGCCGCTGCGCACGCGCGTGGCGCGAGCGCGCACGCCGCATACCGTGGTTGTGCGTATGGAGGCGCCGGACTGGATCGGCGCCGCCGCGCACTCGGAGGCTTGCAAAGACCCGCCGACCGTGCTCAACGCCGAGCAGATCATGGCGATCCTGCCGCACCGCTACCCGTTTTTGCTCGTGGACAAGGTGGTCGAGTTCGAACCGGGGAAGCGGTGCGTGGCGATGAAGAAGGTGACGGCCAACGAGGAATTCTTCATCGGCCACTTCCCCAACCGGCCGATCATGCCCGGCGTGCTGCAGGTCGAGGCGATGGCGCAGGTCGGCGGGCTCGTCGCGCTCCAGCCGCCCATCTCGAACGCGGGCGGCGGCAAGGGTGACTTCTTCTTCGCGGGCGTGGACGGGATCAAATGGAGGCGGCCCGTCGTGCCGGGCGACACGCTTACCATGGAGGTGCGCGCCGGCGCGCGGCATGCCGTTCCGAGCCGCCGAGCCGCCGCGCCGCGCCGCACCGCGCGTGCGCGCTTAAGGGCGCGCCGCGGGCGCGCGCCGCGCGGGCGCAGATGGAGCTGAAAACATTCAAGGAGCGGTTCGGCATCGTCAAGATGGTGGGCAAGGCGTACGTGGACGGCAAGATTGCGCTCGAGGGCGAATTCACGTTTGCGCTCGTCAAGGCCAAGGAGTGATGCGCTTGACCTAGGGACTGTTCGCGATGACTGTCACTGATTGATCTAAGGCGCAGCGGCCAGCGGTCTATCGCCTCAGGGCGCCCGCTCGTACTTTGAGGGCAGCGCCATGAAGTAGCGGTCCATCGCGTCGCGGAAACGGCGTTTGTAGAGCGCTGGCTCGATCACGGTCGGCTGGTGCGCGGGGTCGTACAGGCTCTTCACGACCGTCTCGGCGAGCTTGTCAACCGTGTACTGGCGCACGTAGTCGATCACGCCGACGACGAGCAGGCCGCGCTCGTCGCCCTCGCACGCGTCGTCCGCGCGCCCGTCCGCGCGGAGCGCGCGCGGCCTCGCAGCGTCCGCCCTCGGGATGCCCAGGAGAAGCGAGTAGTCCATCACGTTGTTCTTGGCAAGGAAGAGTGTGTCGTTCCACACGCACTGCACGAGCAGCCGCTGCGCGCCGTCGCGCCGCGGCGCGCGAGCGCGGCCGGCAGCGCGCGCACGGTGGGCAGGGCGAGGCGGTGCGCTGTGGGCAGAGGGCGAGGCGGTGCGCTGTGGGCAGGGCGAGGCGGTGCGCTGAGCGGCGAGCACTGCGCGCGCACGCGCTCGCGCGCGCACGCGCATCCTGCCCCCTCTGCCCCCTCTCGCATCCTACCCCCTCTCGCATCCTGCCCCCTCTCGCATCCTACCCCCTCTCGCATCCTGCCCCCTCTCGCATCCTACCCCCTCTCGCATCCTGCCCCCTCTCGCATCCTACCCCCTCTCGCATCCTGCCCCCTCTCGCATCCTACCCCCTCTCGCATCCTGCCCCCTCTCGCATCCTGCCCCCTCTCGCATCCTACCCCCTCTCGCATCCTACCCCCTCTCGCATCCTACCCCCTCTCGCATCCTGCCCCCTCTCGCATCCTGCCCCCTCTCGCATCCTACCCCCTCTCGCATCCTACCCCCTCTCGCATCCTACCCCCTCTCGCATCCTGCCCCCTCTCGCATCCTACCCCCTCTCGCATCCTGCCCCCTCTCGCATCCTACCCCCTCTCGCATCCTGCCCCCTCTCGCATCCTACCCCCTCTCGCATCCTGCCCCCTCTCGCATCCTACCCCCTCTCGCATCCTGCCCCCTCTCGCATCCTACCCCCTCTCGCATCCTGCCCCCTCTCGCATCCTACCCCCTCTCGCATCCTGCCCCCTCTCGCATCCTACCCCCTCTCGCATCCTGCCCCCTCTCGCATCCTGCCCCCTCTCGCATCCTGCCCCCTCTCGCATCCTGCCCCCTCTCGCATCCTGCCCCCTCTCGCATCCTGCCCCCTCTCGCATCCTGCCCCCTCTCGCATCCTGCCCCCTCTCGCATCCTACCCCCTCTCGCATCCTGCCCCCTCTCGCATCCTACCCCCTCTCGCATCCTGCCCCCTCTCGCATCCTGCCCCCTCTCGCATCCTGCCCCCTCTCGCATCCTGCCCCCTCTCGCATCCTGCCCCCTCTCGCATCCTACCCCCTCTCGCATCCTACCCCCTCTCGCATCCTGCCCCCTCTCGCATCCTCCGGCGGCGGTGTGCGCGGCTGCGGCCTCACCTTGGACGTTGCGTCGAGGAAGAGCGGCAACCGGGCGGAGAAGCGGAGGAGCTCGTCGTCGAGGTACGTGCGCTCGGTGCCCTCGTCGCACTCAGCGCATTCCGCCTCCGCCCAGCCGCCCGGCGCGGCGGCCGCCGCGCGTGTGAGCGAGCCCTTGAGGTCAAACGTGCGGCCCACAGCGTGCGCTGCGAAGACGTTGTCCATCACCACCACGTCGATCACGCTCACGCGCGCGCCGGACGACGGGGCGCCGACGGAGGCGCCGGCCGCGGACGAAGCGAACCCGCCCGCACCATCGCACCGCTCGCAGCCGGTGCGCTCGCAGCCTCGGTCGCCAGCCCGGTCGGCGCAGGGGCCGCCGCCGCCCGCCGCCGCGGCGCACACGCCGCCACCGCCGCCGCCGCTCCCGCCACCACCGCCGCCACCACCGCCGCCGCCATTGCCGCCAGAGCCGCTCGCGTGGGTGCTCACCTCGAGCCTGAAGATGCCCACCATCCTGACGAGGAGAGAGGGCAACGCCTCAAAATGCACGCGTGCCATGTGCGCAAAGAAGGGCGGGCAGAGCTGCAGAGCGCCGTGCAGCTCGCGGCTCGAGAGGCCCTTGAGCACGTACCGCCCGTCCGCGCTGCGCGCAAACTGCGCGCCCGACTTGCCGCCGCTTGGCGCCCACGGCTTCGACGTGCTCAACGCCTCGGCGAACGCGCGCTCGCCGCCGCAGTGCAGCGCGCGCAAGGCGCCAAACTGCTCGGGGAACCACGAGACGCACGAGAAGCCGCCGCTCGCGCTCGGCGCGCACGCGGCCACCGCCGACGGTGTGCAACCCGCGCCCGCTGCCGCCGCGCCGTTGCCCAGCGCCGCGACCGCGGCGGCGACCGCCTCGTCGAGCGCGCCGCCCGCGCCGACCGGCGGCGCGTGCGCAAACGAGAAGGCGACGCGCACGGCTGGTGCGCCCTCAATGCGCGCCAGCCGCGCCGCGCCCACTCCACCGCCGCCGCCGCCGCCTCCAGCGCCGCCGCCACCGCCGCCGCCGCCGCCACCGCCGCCACCGCCGCCACCGCCGCCGCCGGCCGCTGCGGCGGCGGCGGGCCGCAGGAGCGCGAGGCGCAACGCGGCCGCGTCGGCGGTGGCGCACGCGGACGGGTGGGCGTCCGCGGACACGGCACCGCCACGGCCGCTCGGCGCGCGGCACACGGGCAGCGGCAGCGGCGAGATCATCGCCGCGCTGCAGCCGCCGCCTGAGCCGAGCGGTGGCGCCGCGCCCGCACCCAGCGCATCGCCGCCCGGCCCCGGCCGCTCGTGCGAGCACGCGCGCGCGCACGGCGCGGGCGTGCGGCACGCGGGCGACGCGCCGCGTGCCGCGCCGTCGGCGCCGCCGTCGGCGGCGGCGTCCACGGCCGTCACGCGCGGCGGCGTGCGCGTGGCGGTGTCGGCGGCGGCGGCGCCGCCGCCGCCGCCGCCACCATCCGGCGTGCCGGCCGCCGCGCCGCCCTCGCACGCCGCCGCCGCCGCCTGCGCCGCCGGCTGCGCGGGCCTGGGCTGCTGCGCGGGCGCGAGCGCTCGCGCGTACTCTGCGGACGAGAGCGCGTGGCAGATGAGCGAGCCGAGGTCCGAGTCGCATACCAGCACGGGCAACGCGCCGGCCGCGCCGAGCGGCAGCGGAGGCGCCGGCGCGCACGCCGACGACGTCGGCGGCGCGCCGCCGCCGCCGCCGCCGCCGCCGCCGCTCTCCGCACGCGCGCCCCACGCGCCCCAGCTGCGCGCAAGCGCGAGCATGCCGACATCCGCCTCGGATGCGGGCGGGCCCGGCGCGCGCTCGCCCCGCGGCTCGCCCAACACGCCGCTGGCCGCCGCCAGCCCGACGCGCGGAACGTCGAGCGGCCGGCCCGCGCGCAGCCGCGCCGCGCCGGCCGCGGCGTACTCGTCGCGCGCCGCCGCGGCCGCCGCCGCGCCGCCACCGTCGTCCAGCGGCGTCGCCTTGGGCCTCGCCGCGCAGACGAAGAGGCGCATGCTGCGTACCGCCGAGAGCACGGCGGCCTCGTCCGCGATGGTGCAGCCGCTGCCTGCCGTCGCCCGTGGCGCGTGCGCCACGCTGCGCCCGCCGCTCGCGCCAGCCGGTGCATCGCACGCCGCCGGCTCGGACGGGCAGCGGCACGCGCATGGCGGCCGCGCGCACGCCGCGGCGGCGTCAAGTCGCCCTCCCACCGCCGCCAGTTCACCGCCCGCGCCGGGCGGCGCGCCGGCGGACGACGCCGGCGCGGGCGGCAACGGCAGGGGCACCGGCGCGAGCGCAGATTCTGAGAGCGTCTTGCTCACGCCCGGCGCGCGCTCGGCAAGGCCACCGGCCGCGGACTCTCGCGCGCCGCCCGCCTCCGACGGCTCCTCTCGCGCGGACGCTGCGCGCACGAGGCCGTCGCTGCCGAGGCCGTCGCTGCCGAGGCCGTCGCTGCCGAGGCCGTCGCTGCCGCCGCACGCGCCCGCGCCGCGCACGTCCGCGCGCGCACGCGCCGACTCGGCGACGGCAGCGCGCGCGCGCGCGACGAGCCGAGGGTCGCACGGCGGGCCAATGGGCGCGGCGGCGGCGGCAGGTGTGGCGGCGCTGCGTGCGAGCGACACGCCCGCCTGCCCCGCGGCCGCGCCCTGCGGCGCGCGCTCGAGCGCTCCGACACCGCCGCCGCCGCCGCCGCGCGCGGCGGGCGCGGGCGCGGCGGTGGCGGCGGTCGCCGTTGCGATGATCGCCTCTTGCCAGCAGCGCAGACCGAGAGCAACCCACGCGCAATCGCTCAATGCGCCAAGCACGCACGCCTCCTCCTCGTCCGCACCGAGCGGCGCCCCGTCGGCCGCGCCCGCCGCGCCATCGCCGCCGCCGCCGCCGTTGCCGCCGCCGCTGCCGCCTGCGCCGCCGCCGTCGCCGCCGCCGCTGCCGCCTGCGCCGCCGCCGTCGCCGCCGCCGCCGCCGCCGCCACCGCCGGCGGGCACGGGCACGGCCACGGGCGCGGGCGCCTCCAAGCGCACGGCCGGCCCGCCAAGCGCAGCAGCGAGGCACGTGGCAAAGGGGCGGCCAAACGCGGCGAGCGGCTCGGCGGGCCGCAGTGCCACGGGCGAGCGCGCGCCGCCGGCCAGGAGCCCGTCGGCGGGCGGCGGCGCGAGCGCGGCGGCCAACGGCGCGCCGCCGGGCGAGCCGCGCCGCGCCGCGTCCGCTGCGCCGGCGGCCACGCTCGCGCCGCCGCCGCCGCCGAGCGTCCGCTCGGCGCCGCCGCCGCCGCCGCCGCCGCCGAGCACCCGGTCTGTGATCGATCTGCGCGCGGCCTGCGCCGCGTCGCGCGTGCCACGCAGCAGGCTCGCCGCCGCGCCGCCCGCGCCGCCCGCGCGCTCGGCGCCACCGCCGAGCTGCGGCCGCGCGAGCAGCGCGCGGCCGTGTGCGCGCTGCAGCGCGTGGAGCAGCGCGCTGTCCGTGTGGTACGCGGCGTGGAGCCGGCGGCGCAGCAGCAGCCGCGCGGCGCGCGCGGCCCACTCCGCCTCGTCGCCGTCGTCGCCATCGTCGCCGTCGTCGCTGGCGTCGTCCGCGCCGTCCGCGCCAGCCGCCGCATCCGCCGCCGCGACCGCCGCCGCGACGAGCTCGCCACGCCGCGCGCGCGCGCGGCGCGCGCCGGCGCGCGCCGCGTCTCGGCGCAGCGCGGCCTCGAGCGCGTCGATCGCGCCGAGCAGCGCGCGCGCCTGCGCCTCAATCTCCGCCTCGACGCCGACGCAGAAGGCCACGTCGCGAGCGCACGTCGCGCGCGCGCGCAGCCGCGCGGCGGCGGGCAGCGCGCCACCGAGGAGGAGCGCTCGCACGTGCGCGCGCTGCTCGGCAATCGCCGCCTCATGCAGCCGGAGCCGCGCGGCTGCGCGCGCCGGACCGGCGGGCAGCGCGGCGGCGGAGTCGAGCTCATGCGTGCGCGCGCGCAGCAGCCGCAGCCGCAGCGCGACGCGCCGGTGCGCGAGCACGGCGCAACCGCCGCGGCGCAGGCTCGTGGCGAGCGGCGCGAGCGCGAGGCTGTGCGCGGCGCGCTCGCCCTCGCTCGCGTACAGCAGCGTCTCGATGAGCCGCCCAAACGACGCGCACAGCGCCTCGCGCGGCAGCGCGCGCGCGCACACGTGCGCGCCGCGCGGCGCGCGCGCGGCGCCCGCGCCGTCGGCCGCGCGCTCGGGCTGCGGCGGCGGCGCAGCCTCCGTCGGAGGCACGTGCCAGCCCCAGACGACGGGCACGCCGCTCCCGTCCGCGTCGGGCAGCTCAAAGGGCAGCGCGCGCACCTCGAGCTGCACGCACCAGCCACCCGCGCACAGCCGGCGCGCGCGCGCGAGCGCGCGCGCACCGTGTGTGCCGTGCGGCGCGCGCTCGCCGCCAAAGCCGCCACCGCCGCCGCCGCTGCCGCCGCCGCCGCCGCCGCCACCGCCGCCGCCACCGCCGCCACCGCGCTCGGCGCCACCGCCGCCGCCGCCGCCACCACCAAACCCGTCCGCCGCGTCCACCGGCGCGGGCGCGAGCAGCGTGCCCGCGCCCGCCGCCGCGAGCGCGAGCGCCGCGAGCGCCGCAGCGCCGGCGGCCATCTGCCCGCCCAGCTGCGCGCCGCCGCCGCCGCCGCCGCCGCCGCCGCCGCCGCCACCGCCGCCGCCACCGCCGCCGCTGCCGCCGCCGCCGCCGCCGCCGAGCTGCGCGCTCCCGTGCGCCGCGGCCGTCACCGCCGCGCGCGCCGCCGCCGCCGCCGCCGCGCGCCCGTCCAGCCGCGGCGCGTGCGCGGCGGCGCGCGAGAGCTCGAGGAGCAGTGCGCCAACTGGCACGTCGTCGTGCGAGTGGAAGTGGAGGGTGCGCACGGCGGGGCGCGAGCACGGCAGCCATTGCTCGACCGCACGCTCCTGCGCCGATGCTGCGTGCAGTGCCGTGTGCGCATGCGCCGCCGTGTGCGCCAGTGCCGGCGTCAGCTCGACGTGCACCCACTGCAGATAGTGGGGGCAGGAGAGTGCACTCAACGCACTGTACTCGAGGCGCTCGCCGTTGGCGCACGCGTCGACGAGCGCGCGGCCCTCCGCCGCGGCGGCTGCGATCGCCGCCGCCTCGTCGCCCGCGCCGTCGCCCGCGCCGTCGCCCGCGCCGTCGCCCGCGCCGTCGCCCGCGCCGTCGCCCGCGCCGTCGCCCGCGCCGTCGCCCGCGCCGTCGCCCGCGCCGTCGCCCGCGCCGCGCGCAGCCGCAGCCGCGGCCGCCGCCGGCGCGCGCGCGCCCCGACGCGCGTCCGCCTCGCCCGCGCCGCTGTCCGCGCGCCCAAGCACCGCCGCCTCGCGCTGCCGCACGAGGAGCAGCTCGCGCGCGGCACCCGCCGCGGCGAGCGCCTCGCGCGCCGCGGCGAGCGATCGCAGCTCGGCGAAGAGAGACTGCGTCGCGGCGGGCGCGGCCGGCGCGCGCGCGCGGCTGCCATTGGCGACGCCGCGCGCGCCGTCCACACCCGCCACGCCGGCCGCATCGGCGCGCAACGCGTGCGCCGTGCCGGCTGCGACGCCGACGGCGGCCGCGCGCGCGTCTGACGGGCTGCGCGGCGGCGGCGGCGGCGGCGCGGCGCAGAGGGCGTGCGCGAGCGCGCGGGACGAGCGCAGCTCCGCCGCGGCGAGCAGCGCGTGCGCCGCGACGCGCTTCGCGGCGGCGAGCTGCGCCGCGCAGCGCGAGCGCAACAGCAGCGTGCCGCCGAGGCGGGCGGGGCAGCCATCAAAATACATCAGACTGCCGCACCCGCGCGCCGCGCCGCTCGCACCGCCCGCCGCGCCGCCGTTCGACGCCGCGCCGTCCGCGCCACCGTCCGCGCCGCCCGCGGGGGCGCACCCGGCGCGCGGCGCGCCGTTCGCACCGCCGCCGCCGCCAGCGCCGCCGCCGCCAGCGCCGCCGCCGCCAGCGCCGCCGCCGCCAGCGGCGGCGGCGGCGGCGGCGGCGGCGGCGGCGGCGGAGAACGACGGCGCGGGCGCGGCCTCGACGCGCCAGCTCGCGCACGTGCCGAGGCGCGGCGAGATCAACTGCGCCGTCGACGAGAGGAGCTGCGCGCCCGTCAGCCTCGCAATCCGGCGCAGCAGCCGCGGCCGCACGTGCACGGCAAGGGCGATTCCCGCCTCGAGGAGGCGCGACACGGCGAGGTGCGAGGCGGACTGGCCGCACAGCACGAGGTGCGGCCGGAGGGAGAGGATGCGCCGTACCATGATGTCAATCGCCGTCGCCTCGCCGTGCACGAGCGGGTCGATGGAGCCATACGATGCGCCCGTTTGCGCGCACTGGCCGCGTTGCTCGCCCTGCCCGCCGCCGCCGCCGCCGCCGCCGCTGCTCGCGCTGCGCGCGCTGCACGCGCTGCCGTTGGTCGCGCAGCCGCACGGCGCGGACGCGACGCCCTCGCCGAAGCTGCGCGCGCACCTCGAACAGCCCGGCTCGACGCCATTGCGTCCGCCGCCACCGCCGCCGCCGCTCGCCACGTGGCCTCCCGCGCCGGCGGCGCAGCCGCCGCCACCTCCGCCGCCGCCCGCCTTCTTGCCCGGCGCGTACTGCAGCGCGCAGTCGAGGAGGAGAATTCGCGGCTTACTCAGCCGTTGGGGCATCTTTCGATGGCACACGTTCTTCCGGCAGACCGCGCCGCTCAGGTAGTCGCAGTCCGGGTCGTCGTCCGGGTCGCGGCCGGTGCCGACGCGCGGCCAGAGCGCGCCGCCGCCGCCGCCGCCGCCGCCGTCGCCGCCGTCGCCGCCGTCGCGCGGCAGCGCGGCGCGCGCGTGCGGCGGCGACGGCTCGCCCGCCGTCGGCGGCGGCAGCAGCAACCGCTTGATCGCAACGAAGCGACGAATGTCGAGCGCGCCAAACTCAAGCGCGCGCACGCCCGTCGCGCCCTCGCCACCGCCGCCGCCGCCGCCGCCGCCGCCGGCCGCGGCCGCCGCGCCGTCCGCCATCGCCGCCGCTGCGGCTGCGGCCGTGGCGCGGCGGCCTTCGGCGGTGGGCGGCGCAGCGGCCGCCGCCGCCGCCGCGCCGCCCGCCGCCGCCGCCGCCGCCGCCGCAGCCGCGAGTGGCGGCTGCGGCAGCGGCCGCCCGCCGCCCTCGCCGCCACCTGCGCCGACCGCCGCGTCCGCCGCCGCCGCGGCGAGCTCCTCAACCTCGGCCGCGGCGTGCGCGGCGAGGGCGGCGATGTCGCGCGCCCACTGCGCGGCGCATGGCGCGAGCGCCGGCTCGGCGCCGACGAGCGCGGCGACGAGCGCGAGCAGCTGCCGATCTGCCGGCCGCCGCCCGACGAGGCGGCGACGATCGCCCGATGCGTCTTGGCTGAGCGCCGCCTCGTCGCCCTGCCATTGGCCAATCTCAGCGCGCGGCGAGGGGGCTGGCGGCGAGCGCGGCGAGGCGGGCTGCGGCGCATCGAAGCGCGTCGCCGTCTCGTCGTCCGCGAGCAGCGGCAGAGCCACCGCCCACCCGCCGCCACCGCCGCACGCGCCGTCGGCCGCGCCGTCGGGCGCTGCCGCCGGCGGTGGCGGCGGCGGCGGCGGCGGACCTTCGGCCGAGCGCGCGGGCGCGGCACCGCCGCCCGCGTCCGGCGCGCGCGAAACGGCCAGCGTGGAAGGGGCCGCCCCCTCGTCGTTGCCCCCATCACGCGATGCGCACGCGCCGCCGCCGCCGCCGCCGCCGCCGCCGCCCAGGCCGCCGCCGCCGCCCAGGCCGCCGCCGCCCAGGCCGTCGCCGCCGCCCAGGCCGCCTCCGCCGCCCAGCCCCTCGCCACCATGCTGCTGCGCGGCAGCGGCTCGCGCGGCGGCGCTCGCCGCGGCGGCGGCGGCGGCGGCCACGCCCGCGCCCACGCGGCTGGCGAGGGGCCGGCCGGCCGTCAGCGCGCCCGCATCGGCCGCCACGCCCGCCTCGCTGCCGCCTCCGCCGCCGCCTCCGCCGCCGCCCGCGGCCGCGCCGCGCGGCTCGAGCGCAGCCGGACTGGGCGGGCTGGGCGTCCGGCGCTCGGCGCGCAGCCGCGCCATCCGCGCGGCCGCCCTCGCCGCGCGCTTGAGCTCGATCAGATCGGAGCAGCCATCGCACAGCCGCACAGCCGAGATGTGCGCAGCCCCGAGCGCCGCGCCCGTTGCAAAATTGTCGCAACAGCCGCCGCAAAAGATTTGGCCACACAGCCGACAATGATGGCGGCGGCGGAGCAGACTGAACGGCGCGCCGCACGCGTGGCACTCGACGCACGTCTCGTCGGGCATCCAAAACTCCTGCACGGCGGCGGCGGCGGCGGCGGCAGCGGCAGCGGCGCGCGCGCGCACCGCCCGACGGCCGCTCAGCGCCGCGCGCGTGCGCCGCTGCCGCGCGGCGCGGCGCGAGCGCGCGGTTGCGCCCAGCCCGGCCGCGCGCGCGCGCGCGCGTGCGCGGCGCTGCGCACCCGCGGCAGCAGCGCGTCGACCTCGCCCTCATCCTCGGCGCGCCAGCCCGCCGAGCTGCCCGCGCCCGCGCACATCGCGTCGCCGTCACCGTCCATGCCCGCCTCCACGTCGTCGTCGTCGCCGCCGTCCGCCAAGGCGCGCGCGCCGCGCGGACCGGCGTGCTGCGGCGCCCACTGCAGCAGCGGCGAGAGTTGCGCGTCATACGCCGCGCTCGCCGCCGCCGCGAGCTGCGAGCGCGCGAGCGCGCTCGCCGCCGCCGCGGCCGCTGCGTACGCGCGCGACGCGGTGACGGGCGTGAGCGGCCGCGAGCCCGCCTCAGACGGCGTTGCCTGCCCGTCGGAGGGCGCGAGCGCGGCAGGCGACGTGTCGCGCGGCGCGCCGACTGCCTCGTCGCCCGCGCGCTCGCCGCGCGCGCAGCCCCGCATGGCCGGCGCGCCCGAGCCGCCCATGTCGAGCGCGCCGCCGCCAGCGCGCGGCGAGCGCGCCGGTGTGTCGGCGCTCGCGCACCTGCGCGCGGTCGGCCGATCGAGAAACGGCGGCGTGGGCGGCCAGATCTCGGCGCATGCCACCATGCACCCCGACGGCGGCGCCGCGCCCGCGTCCGACGGCCCGCCGGCCCCGTCGGCCGCGCACGCGCTACGCGCGCGCGGGGCGAGGCGCGGCGTCGCGCTGCGCGGCTCGCGCGTGGCTGGCACGGCGGCGGTGGCGGTGAGCGCGTGCAACTGGCCGGGCTGCACGAAAGGCGAGAGCACCAGTCTCCCGCCACTCGCACCGCCCGCCTCGCGCCCGCCGCCGCCGTCCCCAACGCGGCCCGCTAGCGCGCCGGGCGCGGCCGGGCGCGCGCCGAGTTCGCCGCGCGCGCCGTCGCGCGCGCGCGGCGCTTCGAACGGGTGGGCGAGCGGATCGGCGAGAGCGCGGCCAGCGCTAAGCACGCCACGCAGCCTGCGCGCGAGAGGACGGGACGGGCGCGCGGCGCGCGGCCCACGGCATGAGCTGCGGGGCAGCGCGCACGCGTGCGCGCGCGTGCGCGCGCGCGCGGCGCGCTCGCGCGTGACGTGCGCGCGCGCGCGCGCGTCGCGCCGGCGGCCACGAACCAGCCACCAAGTCCACGGTTGACGTGCTCGCTGCTCCCCTGGCGCGTGAGCGGCTCAAACGAGGTGAAGGCGGCGCCGTCCTCGGCCCTCCGCGTCGGCTCATTGCCCGCCATTTCCTGCGCGCCAGCGCGCGCCAACGATGGCGACTCGGCGCGTGGCCACCTTCGCGTGCCTCCTCGCCACCCTTCCGTCCGGGACGCCTGCTAGGGGCGCTCCGGCGGGTTGCCGCCGCTGCAGCGTTGAGTATGTGCGCGCGCGACCGCGCGCATGTGCCTCGCCGTCGACAGCGCGCCCCGCCGAATCCGCGCCCGACGTCGCGCCGGAAGGTGAGTCCAGCCCCGTCGACGTGCCCGACACGCCGCGCGCCGCCCTGCGCTCGGTGCTCGGCGCGATCGACGCTGCGCTGAGCGACCAGCGCGCGGGCGTGTGCGTCGAGCTTGCGCTCCCCGCACTCGAGCCGATGGAGCGCGGCTTCCGCCCGGAGCTGATGGCCGCGTTCGCGCTCGACGTCGCCGACGCGCTCGCGCGGCGCACCGCCGAGCGCGACGCGGCCGCGGCGCGCGCACCGACGCGCGCAGCCGTGCGCATCGTCTGCAGCCCGCCCGCCGTGCTCGCCGCGCTCGAAGCCACGCTCGCGCGCCGGGCGGCGGGCGAGCCGGAGCTTGGAGCGGGCGGACGGCCGGCCGGTTCTCCGCCCGCCGCGCCGCCGGGCGACGTCGTCTGCTCGATCGTCGGCGACGAGCGCGTCGCTTGCGGCGGGATTCTGCCGTCCGACAGCGCGATCGTCTTTGTCTGCCCGTGCGCGATCGACGCGGAGGAGGTGCGTCGCGTCGCGTCGCGCCGCGCCGCGCCGCGCCGCGCCGACCCTGCGCGCTGCGCGCCGCGCCGCCGGCTGACGCGGCGCCCATGCGCTGCGGCGCGCCGCGCACTGCGCGTCTTTGGCCCAGTGGTCGCCCATCTGGCCCATCCGTGAGGCGCTGCGCGCCGCGCGCGCGCCGCGCGTGCTCGCCGACGGCACGCGCTGCGCGCGCGCGGTCGTCACGCTTAACGCGCGCCTCTACGCCGAGCCGGCGGAGCTGGGCGGCTTCGTGCCCGCCTTCGTCTTCAAGCGGAGCGTCGACTTGCCCGCTGCGGCGGCGGCGCAGCCGCCCGCGCTCGGCCGCGCGGGCGGCGCGCCCGCCTCGTCGGCGCTTGGCGCCGTGCTGCCGGCCGCCGGATCGACGGCGGCGGTGCCGCTGCCCGAGCTTGCGCTCTTGCGCGCCTACCCCGGCGGCTGGCGGCTGCTCGCGCGCGAGCGCGGTAGCGCGCGCGCGCCGGCGGGCGGCGCGGACGCGGCCGAGCCGTGCGCGTGGCGCCAGGTCGAAGTGCGGCAGGCGCGGCCGGACGGCAAGGCGCTCGCGCTCCTGCAGGTGCAGCTCGCGTACGGCGCGGTGCGCAGGGCGGAGCTCGCGGCGGGCGCGCACGCGGACGGGGGTGCGCTGCCGTCGGGCGGAGAGGCAGGCGCGGGCGCGGCGCGAGGCCGCGTTGCCGACGGCGTCGGAGCGCCCGCGCCGCCGCGCGAGCCGGACGACGACTCCGCGTCGGTTCAGCCGTAACGGTCATTGCCAACCCCTCAGAAAAGTGGAAACGGCGAAAGTTCGTTCGCGCGCGTTCAACGTAGTCGAGAGGCACACGGCCGTGGCCGGGCGCGGGGGCAAGACACGGTGGCTGGCCGGAGCGCGAAGCTCGGCGGCGGTGGTGGTGGCGGCGAGCTCGCCGCGACCACCGTCGCCGCCGAGCGCGCCTCGTCCACGACCGCCTCGGAGGGCGAGACTGCGCTCGCGCGCCTCGCGGCGGCGGGCGACGATGACGGCGTGCGCGCGCTCCTCGCGACGCCCGCGGGCCGCGCGCAGCTCGAGGTGGCCGACTCGATCGGGCAGACGGCGCTGCACCGCGCGGCGCAGGCGGGCCACGCGTCTGTCGTCGCCGCGCTCCTCCGCGCCGGCGCCGACAGCGAGCGGCGCGACGAGGACGGGCGGAGCGCGCTGCACGCGGCCGCGTTCGCGGGCGCCGCCGCGGTCGTCGGCGCGCTGCTCGAGGCGAAGGGCGCGCAGGCGGGCGCGACGTCGGACGACGGCTTCACGCCACTGCACTACGCTGCGATCGGCGGCCATGCTGCCGTCGCCGACGCGCTCCTCGCCGCCGGCGCGCCCGCGGACGGCGCGGACGACGAGGGGCGGTGCCCGCTCTCGTGGGCGGCGTCCGAGGGGCACGCGCACGTCGCAGCGGCGCTGCTGCGTGCGCGGTGCGCAGTGGACCAGGCGGACGCGGAGGGACGCACGCCGCTGCATTGGGCGGCGATGGGCGGCCATGCTGCCGTCGTTCGCCTGCTCCTCGCGCACGGCGCGTCCGCACTCGCCCGGACGCGCGGCTCGTCCCAGACGGCGGAGGGCCTTGCGGCCGCGCACAGGCACAGCGCGGTCGCCGCGGTGCTGCACGTGCACGGCGAGCGGCAGCTCGCGGCGAGGCACGCGCAGCTGCTGCAGGAGGTCTACTGCGGCGCCGGCGGCACGTCCGTCCCGACGCAGCCGCTGAGTGCGCGCGGCGCCAGGCGAGCGGCCGGCGGTGGCTTTTGCGGCGGCGCGCGCGCGCCGGCCGCGCGCGCCGGCCTCACGCCGCGCGGCGCCGCGACTGGTGCGACCGCCACCACGGCGGCGGCGGCGGCGGCGAGTACGAGCGGGCAGCACGCGCGCTCGGGCATCGCCACCGTCGCCGCGGTGCCCGCCCTCTCCGCGCGCTGCTGCGCGACGGCGGCGGGCCGCTCGGAGGTGAGCGCTCTGCCCGCGTGCGTCGGCGCGGCTGGCGCAAACTCGGTGACGACGAAGGATGGCATGTCGCCCGGCGCGCTGCCGGGCTCGCCCGGCCTGTTCCTCCTCCTCGCCCCGCCGCCGCCCGCGCCGGCACAGGCGGCGGCCGCCACGTCGCCGCTTGCGCCGCCACCGCCGCCGCTACCGCACCCGCCGCCCAGCAGCCCGCACGCAGCCGGCGGAGCGCACGGCGGCTGTGGCGGCGGCGGTGGCGGCGGCGGTGGCGGCGGCGGTGGCGGCGGCGGTGGCGGCGGAGCGAGCAACGCGGGCGCGCGCGAGCGCTCGGTGCGCTCAGCGCGCGCGGCGGGCGGCGCGCACGCGCCGCTCCCTCCGCCGCAGCACACGCCCGCGCGCGTTGGCGGCGTCGGCGGCGGCGGCACGTGCGGCGTCGATGGGGGCGGCGGCGTCCACCTGCCGCACCACCCGCACCACAGGCAGCTCGCGATCGCAGCGGCGAGCGGCGGCGGCCGCGCGCCGCCTGCCATCCCGACGTCGCGCTCGACGCCACCCGGGCACGCCTCGTGCGCGGGCGGCAGCGTCGGCAGCGGTGGCAGCGGTGGCGTGCCCGCCTGCGCGTGCGTGCGCCCGCCGCCTGTGCGCGTGAGCGACGCGCTGCTGCTGCCGCAGCCCCTCTCGGGCGGCGTCGCGCCTTCGGAGCCGCCGCCCGCCGCGCCGCCGCGCGCTGCGCACTGCGCCGCGCCGCCAACGTCTGCGCTCGAGTGCATGGTGCACGCGCTGCCCGAGCGCTCTCTCTCCGCCTCGGAGGTGCACGCGCTCAAGCTGCTCCTGCCGCCCGGCACGCTGCCCGCGCCGCCCGCAGCGCGCCCGCCCGATCGCGGGCGCTCGGTTGCGCCCGCAGGCGGCCGGCCGGGCCGAGCCGTTGCGCCCCGCGGCCGCGCCGCGTCGGCGAGCCGCGCCGCGTCCGCCGCGCCCGCCGCAACCGCCGCAACCGCCGCAACCGCCGCGCCCGAGCCGGTGCTGCGCTGGCTGCACGGCGCGACGCCGCGCCAGCGCAAGGACCTCCTCTCCTACGCGCAACAGCTCGACACGCACCCTCCGGCGGAGGGCGCAGCGGCCGCCGTCGGCGGCGGCGCTGCAGTCGCGACCCCGCCGGCCTGCGCACCGCCCGCGCCGCATCGGCCAGCGCAGATGCTTCGACGGCGTGGCGTGACGGGTCACGTGTCCACGCCGCAGCCGCCGATCACGCCGCAGCCGCGATCCGCCGGCTCGCGCACCCCGCACCCGCCCGCGTGTGCGCGCGTCGCGCCCTCGGCCCTCGCCTCGGCCTTCGCGTTCCGCGGCTCGCCCGCGTCGTCCGCGGCGGGCAGCGGCGGCTGCGGCAGCGTGCACGGCGGCGTGGGCGCGGGCGCGGGCTTCGCGGCGGCGGCGGGCGCGGGCTGCGGCGCGGGCACGCCGCCGCTGCCCGCCAACTCCGCCGAGGGCGGCGGCGGTGCGACGGCGCACGCGCTGCACCCAGCGGACGAGCGCGCGGCCGGCGGCAAGGCGGCGGCGATTGCCGCGGCCCTGCGCGCGCTCCCTCCGCCCGCGCAGGCACCGCCGCCGCCGCCGCCGCCGCCGCACGCGCGCGACGCCGTCGACGGGGCGCCGCCAGCGGGCGCGTCCGGCGGGGACAGCGGCGCGCGCCAGCCGGCCCCGCCCTCCACCATGCCTGCCGCCGAGTCCCTCACCGTCGACCTCGAGCAGCCCGTCGCCGCTGGGCCAATTCGCTTTGTGCCCCGGCTGGCTGTCGGCGCGTCGGCGGGCGTCGACCGAGCGTCCGATGCGGACGTACCCAACGATGGCGGCGCTGACGGCTTTGGCGCGTCTGCGCTGCTCGGCGTGGGCGCAAGCGCGTCGGTGATCTTCGCGGGCTCGTTCAAGAGGAGGCCGGCGGCGGTGAGGGCGGTGCCCGCGCCGCACGCGGCGGCGGCCGCGCGCGCCGCGCTCGTGACCGCCGGCCCCGCGGCCGCGTCGTCCGCCGCGCGCGCGCTGCGCGCGGCCGAGGCGGCTGCCGCCGCCGCGGCGCGCGCGGTGCACGTCGCCGACGCGCTCGAGCGCGCCGAGGCGGAGGCGGGCGCGCACGAGCACGTCCTCCGCTGCCTGCACTGCGAGGAGCGGCCCGCCGCGGCACCTCAGTGGGCCGTGCTCGTCGCGCTCGAGATGTGCGCCTGCTCGCTTCGACAACTCGTCGCCCAAGCGCACGCGCACGGCGCGCCGGCGGACGGTGCGCCGCGGCACGGCGGCGCGCGCGCGGTGCTCGCCGCGCTCGCCGACGGGCAGGCGGCGGTGGCGGCGTCCGCTGCGGGCGGCGGCGGCGGCGGCGGCGGCGGCAATGGCGGCACCAGCAACGGCGGCACCAGCAACGGCGGCACCAGCAACGGCGGCACCAGCAACGGCGGCACCAGCAACGGCGGCACCAGCGCGCCCGACGGTGGCCTCGGCGCGCGCCTGCTGTGCGTGCCGCCGAGCGCGCGCGCGAGCGCCGCTGGCGTGCAGCCGCCGCCATGCGCCCTCGCGCTCATCGCGCAGCTGCTCGCCGGACTGTCGCACCTGCACAAGGCGGGGCTGCACCACGGCAGATTGAGTCCGGACGCGCTGCTTCTCACCGCGCGCGGCCAGCTCAAGATCGGCGGCAGGCTCGGCCTGGCGGGCGCAGGCGCGCGCGACGCGGCCGGGCTGCCCGCGTGGATGGTAGCGGTGCAGCTGCGCGACCCGGACGGCGCGGGCGGGCGCGAGCTGTCTGGCGAGGTGGCGAAGCAGGGCAAGGCGGTGGGGCCAGGCGAGGAGCACGGCGGCGCGCAGCTTCACGTCGTCCAGCACGCGCTGCCCTCGCGCCCCACCATTGGCCGGGGCTTGGCCGCCCCCTCCACCCCGTCCGCCGCTGCGACCGCATCGCCCGCCCCCGCACTCCTCTCGCAGCACGCGGGCGGCGCGCCGGGCGCAGCGCGCGCCGGCCCGTTTGCATCGGAGCAGGCCGCTGACCTCTTCGCCGCCGGACTCGTCGGCGCGTGGCTGCTGAGCGGAGGGCGCCACGCGTACGGCGGCGCGGACGCGGCCGCGGCGCTCGGGCTCGCAGCCGGCGACCCGCGCGAGGCGGAGGTGAGGCCCCCCCCCCCCCCCCCCCTCCTCCCCCTCCTCCAGATGTGTGCGCGGCGTTTGTTGGTCCGGCGTGCGTCGCTCACTTGAAATTCCCTTCACCCCCCCCCCCCCCCCCCCCCCCCAACCGCCCCCCCACGCGCGCTTCTCGCTGCTCAGGCATGTCTGAGCAGCGTGCCAGCCGCGCTGCACCTGCTGCTCGGGCTGCTCTCACACCACGCGCCCACGCACGCGAGGCGGCTCGTCGAGGTCGCACAGCGGCGCGAGCGGACGCGGCGCCTCGCCGCCCCCGCGCACCATCTCGCGCACCATCCCGCGCACCATCTCGCAGTCGCCATTGCCGCGGACAGCGATGGCGCCGCGCGCCGCTTTGTGCAGCCACTCTCGGCGGTGCGCGCACACGCGGCAGCCATTGCCCGCCTCGCCGAGTGCGGTGCCGGGTGGAGCTCACGCGACACACGCGGCAGCCATTGCTCGCCTCGCCGAGTGCGGTGCCGGGTGGTGCTCACGCGACACACGCGGCAGCCATTGCTCGCCTCGCCGAGTGCGGTGCCGGGTGGAGCTCACGCGACACACGCGCCGCGCACTCGCGCGCGCGGCATTCGTTGCGCGCGCAGGCGGCCGCGCTCGGCCACGTGTGCCTCTGGCCGGCCGAGCGGCAGCTCCTCTTCCTGCGCTGCGTCTCGGACGAGCCGGAGCTCGCACTCGACGACAACGCCGTCGCGCTCGCGCTCGAGGAGAGCGCGCACCTCGCGCTTGGTGGCGTCGAGTGGTCGGACAAGGTGGCCGGTCCCGTCCTGCGCGTGCTCGGAGCGCACCGCGCGTATCGATACGGCTCGGTGCGCGATCTGCTGCGCGCCGTGCGCAATTGCGACCACGTGCAGGCGATGCCGCCGGACGCGCAGGCGCTGCTGCTCCCGCGGCCGGCGGGCATTGCGCGCTTCTTCCTGCCGCGCTTTCCTGCGCTCGTGTGGGCCGCCTATCGCGCGGTCGAGGCGCAGTGGAGCGAGCGGCCCATCTTCGCGCCCTTCCTCGCGCGATGACCGCGGGGCTCACGAAGCCGGCAGCCGCTCGGCTCCATTCTCCAACCAAGAATAAAAAGTAACTTCTTAGGAAAAAGCCGTTGCCGTTGGCACGATGCGCGCCCAGCTCGGCGCCGCGTCGCTCGGCTCACTCGCGCGGCGCGAGTCGGAGGCAGTGCCGCCGCGCGCGCCGCTTCTGGGCGCAGCGCTCCGTCCGCTCGCCCCACCACACGTCGATTCGTCCCTGCTGCCGCCCTATGCGACGCTGCGCGAGCTCGACGCGCTCCTCGCGCGCCACCCAGACGCGGCCGAGTCGCGGCCAAACAAGCTGATCGCGGCGCTCGAGGCGTTTGTCGGCGCGAACGACAAGCCGGCGAGCTCGCCCAACTTCCTCACCGGCGCCGCCGACGACGTGACCGCCGTCTGCCCGCTGCTGCAGGCCGTGCTGCACGTGGGCGGCGAGAGCGGCGAGCGGCTGTGCGAGCTGACGCTCCGGCTGCTCAAGGTGCTCTCGCGCAAGGAGGCCAACCGGCTGGCGCTGAGTAGCGGGACGATGGGCGCCCTGTGCGCCACCCTTGCCACGCCGCCCTCCGAGCGCGCCGCGTGCGAAGCGTGCAACGTGCTGCTCAACCTGTGCTACGAGCCCGCGGCCGTCGCGAGCGCGCTGCGCCACGGCGCGCTCCGCCAGCTGCTGCCAATGCTGCACGTGGGCGGCGCCGAGCTGCGTGCGACGGCGGCGGGCGCGGTGCAGTCGATCGCCTACCAAAAGGCCGGGCGCGAGGCGGCCAACGACGAGGGCGCGTCGCTCGCTCTGCTGCCCCTCCTCGCCGCAACCGACGATCGCGTAGCCGCGCGCGCGGTCGGCGCGCTGCACAACCTCTCGTCGGACGCGCGCGTGCTCGTCGCGCTGCGCGAGGCCGGCGCGGTTGCGCCGCTCGTCCGGCTGCTCCGCGCCAACGCCCCTGGCCCGTGCGCGAGCGCCGCGGGCGCATTGCAAAACCTCGCGCGCGAGCCGCTCGCGCGCGACGAGCTCGCGCAGCTCGGCGGCGCCGTGCCGCTCACCGACCTGCTCTTCGCCAACGACGAAGGCTGCAGGCAATGCGCGGTGGGCGCGCTGCTCAACCTTATCGGGCCCGACCTCGGCGAGGAGACGGACGCAAACGGCAAGCGCGTCCTGTTCAAGCGCACGCTCGGGATGGCGCTCGCGCTCGGCGAGCTCCACGCGCGCACCGCGCCCGACGCGCCGGCGGATATTTCTTGGCTGCGGCCGCAGGATGCGAGGGCGGGCGCGAAGAACACGCCTGGGGACGAGGGCAGGCCTGCGCACTCCAGCGGCGCGCATGCCAGCATGCCGAGCGCCGCAGCGCGGCCGGGCGGCGTTGCGTGACTCGCGAGGCCGCGCGAGTAAGCCGTCTTGGCGCGGTAGCGTCGCCCAAGCCGCGCCGCAGGGTGCGCGCGTCCACGCCTGTGGATGGCGCTCGCAGCTCGCTGCCCGCGACTCATGATCAGTGCAGACTGCAGACTGCAGAGTCGAGACCGTGCCAAAAAAAAGGACAAAAACGACACGAAACGGCCATTTCCTTTGCGATGGGCCCATGGTGGGCGGCGTACTGGGCCTTCTGGGGCCTGTGGATGTTCATCGCGCTCGAGACCGCCGGCGCCACGACGATGGGCGTCGTCTTCCGCCGCATCCTGGCCGGCTACAGGCCGACACCCTCTTATCGCCGCCTGCTGGCGCGGTCGGCGGTGAGCACGTCCTGATCGCCGACGCTCCACGGGCGGCTGCGCGCGGCGCGCCAGCGCTGCAAGCGTCGCTTCGACGGCCGCTCGCCCGGCGCCGCGGCGGTGCAGCCTCTCCTCGCGCGCGCTTCCGATCGCGCGCACGCGTACTGCGGAGCGTGGCGCCACGATGTCGATGCCGACGGCTCGCGTGCGTGCGCGCATGGCGCTCCTCGGTGCGCGTCGTCCGGCGGCGCTTCCGTCAGGCACGCCGGTGCGTGGCGCCACGCTCGTGACCCGCGAGGCCCCGCCCAACGGCGCGTCATCCGTCATGTGGCGAGCGTGACTTCTGAGACAAAAACGTCCGTCGACTCGACGACCTCCCTCGGCGCTTGGCGGGAAATCCAGACTCGAAACTTGTGACCAAAGGCGGCGGGCGGTGTGCGCATGACACGGCACTCCAAGATCGCGTCGAGCAGCCGCGCGCCTCGCCCACTCGAGCGCACGCCGTCGCTGGAGCAGCTGCGGCTGACAGACTACGACTCGGGCGCACCGGCTGAGGCGAGCGAGCTGTCCATCGCGCGCACCTTCCAGCACCTCGAGCTGCGCAAGCTCGAGCGGACGCGCACTGGCACGCTGCGCGGCGCGTCCGGCTTCTGGCAGGCCTTCTGGCTGCTCGCCGTGCTGGCGTGGTGGGCCGGGCTCTTCCAAATCGACGTGTCGAGCGCCAAGCTTGCCGTCGGCGAGCGTGCGCACCCGCATGCGGGCGGTGGCGGTGATGGCGGCGCGTCGCTGCAACTGTCGCTGCAGCTGCGCGTCGGCGTGCTCCTCGGCGCAACGGCGCTTTTCCTCGCGGTCGCAATGGTCGTGCACGTGGCGCAGGTTGTCAAGTTTGTGCTCTATTGGATCTTCGCCGTCGCCGCGCTCATGGCCAACGTGGCCGCCGCCAAGGACGCGCGCGCGCTGCGCGACGGCGCCGCGTTCGCGCGCGGCTTCCGGCGCGAGGGGCTGCAGTGGGGGCTCGCCGCGCTGCTCGTGCTCGAGGCGCTCACGCTGTGCGTGTGGCTGGCGCTGCACGTCGGCCTGCCGCGCCTGCTCGCCGGCGCGTCCGACGAGGCGATCGTGCGCGCGTACGGCATCCGGCGCGCCGCGCAGTACGACGAGATGGGCGCGGCGGCCTTCTCCTACTCGCCGCCGTGGGCGCTGCTGTGGCCGACGAGGCTGCGCGCGCGCGCGGTCTTTCTGTACAACGGGCAGCTGCGCGACGGCCGGCCGCACGGCTTTGGCGAGTGGCGCGACGACTGCGCGCGCGGCGAGTGCATGCGCGGCTTCTGGCAGTCCGGCAGTCCGGTCGCGCCCTTCCGCTCGCGCCTCTCGCGCAAGGGCCACGCGTTCGAGGCGGTGCACGTCGCGTTCGCGACGGCGCGCGCCGAGCCGTTCGGTGTGGTGCGCGCCACGCCGCAGCGGCACGCGTTTGACGGCCTCCGCTTCGGCGTGTGCGCCGTCGAGTGCTCGGTGGGCGGCGACTTCTTCTCGGCGTTGCCGCGCTGCGAGCTGCTGCGCGAGACGGGGCCGGCGGCGCTCGCGCGCAGCGGGCGCGCATCCGAGGAGGCGGGCGCGGCGGGGGGCGTGGACGTGACGCTGCCGTGCGCGCTCGCGGCCGCGCACAACGCGCGCGAGCTGCGCGCGACGCTCTCGCTCGTGCGCCACTCCGACGAGGACGCGCCCCTCACAGAGCTCACGGTCGCCATCGCGCACGATGGCCGCTCGCTCGCGCTGCCCGGCTTCGAGCTCGAGCTGCGCGCCGGAACGCGCGATGGCGACGGACGTGGCAGCGGCGACGGCGGCGGCGGCGGCGGCGGCGGCGAGGGCGCGCCTGCTGCCAACGCCGACGGCGCGGCGAGCGTGACCATCGTGCTCGCGCTCCAGCCGCGCGCCGCGTCGCTCGTCGAAGCGGCTGCTGCCGAGACCGCGCGGCGCGAGCGGCTTGGCGCGTTGCGCGAGTGCGAGCGGCCGGCGACGGCGGCGGTGCGCGCGCAGGCTCGCGCCGAGGTTGCGGGCCGCGACGCGCGCGGCGCCGGCGCGGACGCAAGCGGCGGCGGTCCGCTCGGGCTCGGCGCGCCGCGCATGCCGCCGGCCGCGCGCGCGGGCGAGCGCGGCGACGGCGACGGCGACGGCGCGCGCGCGCGGCCTCCGTTCGGCCAGCTGAGCGAGGGTGGCGACGAGCGCGGCGCGGCGCACGGCGCGCGCACGCCGCCCGCGCCGCGCCTCACGGCCGTCGGCTGGGCGCCGAGCGGCGGCCGCGCGTTCGCCGCGAGCGCGAGCGACTGCCGCGCGCGCGAGGCGCTTGTCTACATCCACGGCTTCAATTGCGCGGCGGATGACGCGGCGAAGCGGTTCGCGCAGCTGCTCGCGCTCGGCCGCTTCCCACCGCACATCGTGCCGCTCTGCTTCTCGTGGCCCACCGGCGCGATTCGCACCTACTTCGTCGCGGCGCGCTTCGCGCAGGGCCACGCCGTCGCCGCCGACCTGCGCGCGACGCTGCGCGCGCTGCGTGAGTCCGGCGTGCGCGAGCTGCACGTGCTCGCGCACTCGATGGGCGCGGCGGTGCTCGCGGCGGCGATCGGCGCGATCTCCGCCGAGCTCGGCGCCGAGCTCGAGCCCGGGCGCATAGCCGGCGCGCGCGCGCGCGAGCACGACGCCGAGCTCGGCGCGTGCGCGCCGCCCGCGCTGCGGCTGCGCACGGCAACCCTCGTCAACCCGGAGCTCTTCGACGCGAGCTTCTGGGAGGGGCCCTTTGTCGCGCTCTCGCGCGTGTGCGCGCACATCACGATCTACGGCGACGAGGACGACCGCGCGCTCCGCTGGTCGGAGCGCGCCAACCGGATGCGCACGGTCGGCCGGCTGCGCGGCGCGCCCTACCGCCGGCCCGCGCCGCCGGCCGGCGGTGGCGCCGGCACGGCGGGCGCGGGCGGTGCGAGCGCGCCCGGCGCGCAGTGGGCCGACGTGGACGTGGTCGACATGACCTGGCTCGACGCCAACGTGCACGCGCTCCGGCACAACGCCTTTGGGCTGAACCGGATGATGGTCGACGACCTGCGCGAGGTGATCGTCGAGCGGAGGCGCGCGGCGCAGCGCGTCCGGCTCGTGCGGCGGGTGGGCAACGTCTTCTCCTTCTTGCAGCCGCCATCGCACGTCGTGAACCAATAGGGTAGGGCGGCGTACGCTCCGTGCGCCGGCGGACGCTGCCGCCGCTGGGCCGACACCTTCGGTCTGTCCACATTCGGCTCGTTGACGCTTGATGACAAGTGTCCGTTACCCATACGGCTTGATGACTGAGCGCCGCCTTGCGGAAAGGCGCGCGACGTACCACGATGGAGGCGCGACGATAGGCGATGGGCCGCCAGTTGCTCCCGGTGCTGCTGATGGCCGCGCCCGCGACACGGCTCGCCGCGCGCGCGCCGTCGCTGCCGCGCGCCGCGCTACTACGCGTCGTTCCGGCGCGCGCGTGCGCGCGCCTCCTCCTGCCCGCGCACGGCGCGCCGCCGTTCGCGCCGTTTGCGTGCGGGCCGGCGGGCACGCGCCCCGCCGCCGCGGGCCGCGCGCCGCTGGGCTTGTCGGCGATGCGCCGCGAAAGCGCGCAGGCGCTGTCACCGCTGGACGCCTGCGTGGAGCCGCCGCTCGAGCCACCGTCACTGCCGCTGCCGTCGCCGCCGCTTGCCGAGCCGACCGCGCACGGCGCGGCGGCGGGCGCGTGGGGCGCGCGCGCGGTCGACGGCGTGACGGTCGTGCGCACGCGCGACGAGGCGGAGCGCGTGCTCGCGCAGCTGTGCGCGCTGACGGCGGACACGGGGCGGTACCACGCGATCGATACGGAGACGCACGACGTCGACATCAAGAAGGTCGGCCCCGTCGGCAATGGCCACGTGACGTGCCTGTCCATCTTTGCGGGCGAGGACCTCGACTTTGGCAACGGGCCGTGCGTGTGGGTGGACAACTGGTCGGAGCCGACGGAGGGCGAGCCGCTTGGCCGAAAGACCGACCTGCTCCGCCTCTTCGCCGCCTACCTCGCCGACGAGCGCATCCTCAAGGTCGTGCACAACCTGTCCTTTGACAAGCACATGCTCGCCAACGAGGGGCTGCGGCTGCGCGGCTTCGCGGCGGACACGATGCACATGGCGCGGCTGTGGGACTCGTCGCTCTCCAAGCAGAATGCGGCGATGGCGACGGCGCGCGCGCGCGCCGCGCGCGCCGACGCCGCCGCCGACGCCGACGCCGCGTCCGCCGCGTCCGCGTGGATCGCCGCGCCCGACGCCGACCCGGCGGAGGCGGACGACGACGACGACGGCGGCGTGGCCGCCGCGGGCTACTCGCTCGCCGCGCTCACCGCCGCGCTGCTGCCGACGCTGGCGAAGCGGCCGATGAAGGAGCTGTTTGGCGTGCGCAAGCCCAAGCTCGACGGCAGCCTGGGCAAGGTCGTCTCACTCCCCGACCCCCTCGAGCTGCAGATGAGCGCAACGTCGCGTGCCGCCTTCATCGCCTACTCTGCGCACGACGCGCGCGCGACGTGGCACCTGCGCAACGAGCTCGAGCGACGTTTGCGCTGGATGCCATGGGGCCGCTCGGTGACGTGCGGCCGCACGATGGCCGAGTTTTACGAGCAGTTCATGCGCCCCTTTGCCGAGCTCCTCGCCGAGATCGAGGCGACGGGCTTCAAGGTGGACGTCGCGCGGCTGCCCGCGGTGCAGGCGGAGGCGGAAGCGGCGCTCGCCGAGGCGGAGGCGACGTTCCGGCAGTGGGCGGGGCGGCAATGCGCGCACGCGCGGTACATGAACATTGGCTCGTCCGCTCAGCTCTCGCAGCTCCTCTTCGCGCCGCCACGCCCGCCGCACGCGCTGGGCAGCGGCCTTGACGTTGCAAACCTCCTGTTGCCGCACTCGGCGATCAAGGCGATGGGCGCGTGGGCGAGCCCCGCCGTGCTCGCCGCCGCGCTCGGCGACGAGCTCTTCGCGCAGCTCGGCGCGCAGGCCGCGTCCGCCGCCGACGGCGCCGACGGCCCGAACGGCGCACCGGCGGCCCGGCCGCGCCGCGCGGGCCCCGGCCGGCCGGCCGCGCCCGCGGCGCCGTCGTCGCACGGCAAGCCGAAGGCGGTGGCGCTGGGCTCGGCGCGCTCGTTCAAGGTCGAGATCGACGAGCGGATGCGCGCGCAGATCGGCCTCGAGCTTGGCGAGCTTGAGGCCGCCCTGCTCGCGGCGGCCGCGCGACTCGGCGAGCCGCCGCCTTCCGCCGCGACGCTGAGCGCGCTGCGCGCAAAGGTGGGCAAGACGCTCGGCCGGCGCAAGCACACCGAGATAGTGCTCACAGGCCTCGGCGTGCCGCCGCCCAAGCTGACCAAGGGCGGCGCCCCGTCGACGAGCGCGGCCGCGCTCGGCGAGCTGATCTCGTCCGGCGTAGTGCGCGCCCACCTCTCCGCCTCGCGCGGCGAGGCGGAGGCGGAGGCGGCGGAGCGCGCGCTGCGTGCGCTCTCCGAGGTGAGCGCGCTTGAGACGATGCTTTCCGCCTTTGTCCGGCCGCTCCAGTCGCTGCCCGACGCGCACGGGCGCATCCACTCGTCGCTCAACCTGAACACGGAGACGGGCCGTCTCTCATCGCAACGGCCCAACCTGCAGAACCAGCCTGCGCTCGACAAGGACCGCTTCCGCATTCGCGACCTCTTCACGTGCGACGAGGGCAACGCACTCATCGTCGCCGACTACGAGCAGCTCGAGTTGCGCCTCCTCGCGCACATGACGGGCTGCGCGTCAATGCTCGAGGCCTTCCGGCTGGGCGGCGATTTCCACTCGCGCACGGCGATGGGCATGTACCCCGAGATCGCGCTCAAGGTGGAGCGCGGCGAGCTGCTCATCGAGCGCGAGATCGGCCCCGATGGCCAGCCGATCCCCGGCACGGCCCACCTGCCGCTCATCAAGGACGCGCATGCCGCTGAGCGCAAGAAGGCAAAGGTGCTCAACTTTTCAATCGCCTACGGCAAGACCGCCATGGGGTATGCCATGCGCGCGGCGGGCGGCCTCGGGCTCCGCCACCCCCCCCCCCCCCCCCCCCCCCCCCCCCGCGCGCTGCACCCACCCAAGACCCGACCCCTCCCCCCTCCCATCTCCCTCCTGCCCCCCCCCTTCCATCCCCCCCCCCCCCCCCCCCCCCCCGCGCTCTCAGGCTGGCGGCTGACTGGAAGGTGTCGCTCGCCGAGGCGAAGGAGACGTTGCAGCGCTGGTACCGCGACAGGCCGGAGGTGCTGAGCTGGCAAAAGGAGACGATCGAGGTCGCCAAGCGCACGCACTACGTTAAGACGGACATGGGGCGCTACCGCCGCCTGCCAGGCATCGCCGCACCGTCCGCCGCCGAGCGCTCTCACAACGAGCGCGCGGCGATCAACACGCCCGTGCAGGGGACGGCCGCAGACGTCGTGATGGCCGCGATGATCAAGGTGAAGCCGTCGCGCGGCCGCCGCCGCCGCCTTTCGCCGCCTTTCGCCGCGCACGCCGCCTGCCGCCGCGCACGCCGCGCACGGTGTGCTGCCGCTCCCGCCTGAGCGCGCGCCCGCCCTGCGCTGGTGCCGCGCTGGCGTGCAGGTGCATCGTCACGAGCAGCTGCGCGAGCTGGGCTGGCGCATGGTGCTGCAGGTGCACGACGAGCTCATCCTCGAGGGCCCCGAGGGCTCGGCGGCTGAAGCGCTCGAGATCGTGCGGCAGTGCATGGAGCACCCCTTCCCCAAGCCCTTCCTCGTCGAGCTCAAGGTGGATGCTAAGACGGACAAGACCTGGTACCGCGCAAAGTGAACAGTGGTGCGCAGTGCCGGTCGGTCACTCAGCTCGGCACAGTGACACACGCACTCGTGCACCCACATGGACAAGGACAAGACAGACAGCCAGCAATTTCGTGCAGCGTGGCTGGTGTGTGTGAGGCCGCGAACGGATGCGGGGCCGGGGCTGTCGGCGAGCTGCCCTTCGCCAGCGATGGGCGAGTGCGGGCAGTCGCGTCATTCGCACGACACCCGGGCGCGGAGTGGCGCCTCGAGTATCGCGCGGCCTCGCCGTCCAAATCGCGGCAGCCTCACGCGCCTGCCCCGCCGTTGCGGGCGGCGCGTGGAGCAGAGGCGAGCGCGGACGCGGCGGTGGCGGCGGCGGTGGCGGCGGCGGCGCGCGGCGCGGATGCGGCGAGGACATCGCCCGCGCGGTGTGGAGCAGCGTCGCGCGTGCCGGGCGGAGCCTCGTCCGCACTTGCGCCGCCCGCCTCTTCGCCCTCGCCCTCGCCGTCGCCCTTCCCCTCCTCCTCCTCGTGGCATCACGATCAACCACCGCCCATCGCACGCAGCTTCGCGAGCCGCTCGCGCTTGCCGACCACGCCGGGCGGCAGCTCTTGCCACGTCTCGTAGTCAATGTCGTGCGTGTACGAGAGGCAGCACAGGTCGGGCGCCACGCGCTGGTGCATGGGCGGCTCATCCGGCGCGCGCGCGCGGTATGAGGACGAGCGCGCCCACACGATGAGCGATGAGCGCTCGCCGCGCACAATCGTGTCCGCGCCGTGCCGCTGCCTGCCAAGGTGGAGCACCGCGCGGCCGGGCTGGTGCGCGTACCTGCACACGCGCGCGCGCGCGCGAGCGTGTGCAGCGGCTGTCGGCCGCGGGTGGCGCGCGGCGCGCGCGCGCGCGCACGCAGGACGGCCGCACGTGACGATGTGCTTGCGGTAGGTGGTCTCGCCAAAGCGGCCGCAGAATGTGAGCCCCGCCCCCTCAAAGCGCGAGCCGAGGCACACGTTGAGCGTCACCTCCGAGTCATCGTGGTGCATGTCGAGCCCAGTGTCTGCAGACGGCGTGTACGTGACTGAGAAGGCATGATGGTGGTCGAGGGAATGGCTGCCGCCCTGGTCCGATTCGGTGAAGAGCGCCTCGGCAAGCGGGCAGACCAGCCGCACGCGCAGCTCGTCCATCAACCGCTCCATTCCAATCTCGTCCACGATGACGCCGTGCCTGTGCGGCGGCGCGGTGCGGCGCGGCGCGGCGCGCGGGCGGGCGGGCGGGCGGGCGGGCGGGCGGGCGGGCGGGGCGCGGCAACTGGCGCGCGGGCGTCGGCGGCGCGGCGTCGGCGGCGCGGCGCGGGCAGCGCGCGCGGCGCGCGCCTGTTCATCGAGTTCGGGCGCGAGGCGGGCAGCCCCGTCCGCTCAAAACCGCGGAGCTCATCGAGCAACAGGCCACACAAGGCTGGCGTGAAGAGCGCGAGTGAGAAGACGCCGGGGGCGAGCTCGTGCACGCACGAGCGGATTGCCGCGTCGTCACGCGCGTCGCACGCCGCGAGCACGCGTGGCTCCACCCATCCCGCGAGCAGCGCGGGCGGCTGCGCGAAGAGCGCGCCGTGCGTGCGAAGTGGCGCGTACGCGCTGATCGTGTGCGTGCGCAGCCGCTGCAGCTGGGCGATGCGCAGGTACGTGGCGCGGCTGAGGCGCGAGCCGGTCGGGAGCGGCGCGACGAGCAGCTGGTGCACCTCTGCCATCACCGTGCGCACGTGCCGCGCCGGCTTGCGCTCCCAGCCGAGCGCGGCGTAGAAGGGCGGTCCGACCAACCCGCCCTCTAACACTTGCTCGTGGTGCAACTGCGAGCCGAAGCGGACGAGCGGGGGGTGGGCGGGGTAGGCGGGCGGGAAAGAGAGGTGCACGCGCAAGCGCGCGCCCGCGTACGCCGTGCCGCGCGGCCCGTCGACCGTGAGCACGACCTCGGCAGCGCACTGCGCCGGCACGTCGCGCGCGTCGACCCACTCGGCGTGCGGCGCGAGGTAGGACGGGCGCGCGCCGTCGGCGAGGAGCTGCGCGACGTGCGCACGCGCGATGGTCGCCGGCAGCACCGCGAGCGACACGCCCACGCGCCCGCCCACGAGGCCGGAGAGCGAAACCGTGATCATCGCCGCCGCCACGGGCGGCGGGCGACTGGGCGACGCCTTCACGCCCACTGCGATCTCTCAAAAGGGCCGCACGCACCATGGCGGCGATGCGGCGGCCGTGGCCGGTGGGCGTGCGACGTGCGCGCCGCATCGCGGCGGTGGTGTGCGCCGGTGGGCTGTGGCTGGGGTGTGCCGCGTGGATTTGCGCGCCGAGCGCGCGCTCGCCAATCCACGGGCGCATCGTCGGCGCATCGATCGGCCTCGGCCACCGGCTGGCCGCCGGCCTCGCGCCCGGGCTCGGCGGCGCGGCCGCGCCCGCGACGGGCGCGCCGCGCTTCCCGCCGCCGGCGCGGCGCGAGGACGTGGGGGTGGTGATCGTTGGCGGCGGTATCGCCGGGCTGACCGCCGGCTGGCGCCTGCTCCGGTCCGGCTGGTCCGACTTTGCGCTGCTCGAGCTCGAGGCGTCCGTCGGCGGGAACGCGAGGGGCGCGCGCATGGCGCCCGCGGGCGACGGTGGCGAGATGGTCGAGCACCCGTGGGCGGCGCACTACGTGCCGCTGCCGTCGGCGGAGAACGTGCTGCTGCGCGACCTCCTCGCCGACGCGGGCGCCGTCGTCGCCTCCGGCTCGTCGGGCGCGCCGCGCTGGGAAACGTCGCTCGTCTGCCCTCTGCCCGTCGAGCGCCTCTTCGCGCCGGAAGCGCCGGACGCCGACGGCGCGCGCGCGCGCGCGGGCTCGGGCCGCTGGCTCGAGTGCGCGGACGGGCTGCTCCCCTCGCATCTCCTCACCGACGACGATCGCGCGCAGCTGCGTCGGCTGCGCGCGGCGGTCGCAGCCGAGGCCGACGGGCGCGACGGCGCGCGGCGCTTTGCCGTGCCCGTCGCGCACTCGCTCGTCGACGCGCGCGCGATCGCGCTCGACCGCACGCCCGCGCTGCGCTGGCTGACATCGGTGAACGTGACGTCCGAGCGCGTGCTGTGGTGGGCGGAGTACGGCATGCGTGACGACTACGGCGTCGCGCTGCGAGACGCGTCCGCGTGGGCGCTCGTGCATTACTTCGCCGCGCGCGATTCGGACGAGCGCCTCGAAGGCGCCGATGGCAACGGCTGGCTTGTCCGCTTCCTCGCGCGCGCCGCCGGCAGTCGCGTGCGCACACGCGCGCTCGTCACTGCGGTGGTGCCGCTCGCGCGGCAGAGCAAGGCGCTGTCCGCGGCGCGTGGCGAGCGCGCGAGCGGCGGCGCGACCGTGCGCTACTGGGACGAGGCGGCCGGCGAGTCGGTCGAGCTGCGCGCGCGCCGCGTGATCTACGCCGCGCCGCGCTTCACCGCCAAGCACATCGTCAACGGTTACACGCCATCTCGCGCGGCCAACTTCACGTACGCGCCGTGGGTCGTCGCGAACGTCGGGCTGCGTGCGCCGCCGCCCGCCGAGCGCCAGCCCGTCTCGCGCGCGCTCCGCGCGCTCGCGTCGCGCGCCCTTGGCGGCGCGGCGGACGGCGGCGGCAGCGCGTGGGGCTACCGCGCGTGCGATTCGGTCATCTACAACGGACCGGGTGGCGCGCCGGTCGGCGAGGGCGGGGGCGGGCTCGGGTACGCGCTCACGACCTCGCACGCGGCGCGCGCGCGGCGCAGCCGCTGGCGGTCGCTGCTCGCGCTGCTGTGGCCTCCCGCGTGGCCCGAGCGGCGCGCGGCGGTGCTCACGCACTTCACCGCGCTCACCGACCTCGAGCCCGCGGCTGCGCGCGCGTGGCTACTCGGCACGAGCTGGGCGTACTGGCGCGAGCGCGTGCTCGCCGAGCTTGAGGTCGCGCACGCCGGTATCCGCGCGCTCGTCACGCGCGTCGACGTCGCCTTCCTCGCGCATGCGATGGTGCGGCCGACCGTTGGCTTTGTCTGGGGCGACGCGCGCAGGCTCGCGGCCGTGCCGCACGCGTCGGTCGTGCATTGGGCGCACTCGGACATGTCCGGCCTCTCGCTGGTCGAGGAGGCGGTATAGATGGTCAAGCCAAATCCGATCAGGGGCACGATCGCGCCCCGAGTGCAGCGCGGGCCGTTCGGAAGGACGTCCTTGTGAGGGAGCTCTTCGCGTTTGGCGAGCGGGGGAGCACGACGCGCAGCGTTGCTGCGGCGGCGTGCGGGCGGCGAGCAGCGGTCGGGCTGCTCGCGACGAGGCCGGAGCAGACGGCGCCGTGGCCGCCGGCGCAGGTGACGCGCGCCGACGAGCCGTAGCGAGCGTCCGTGATCCGCACGGCGGTTGGAGCGGGCCGGCTGGTGCGGCGCGCTCGGCCACGGGTGGCGGCGTGCACGGTCGTGCCGCGCGCGGCACGCGTCGCCAGCCGCGCGCGACCTGGGCAGAGCCCGCAAAGCGTCGACCGCTGCGCGGCTCGGCCGTGCGTCAACGCCGGCCGCGCTTCGGCCCGCGCGCGCTGCCGCCGCCGGCACTGGCGCTGGCAGCTCCGCGGGCGGGGGTGCGGGCGCGAGAGCCGCCGCCGCCACCGCCGCCGCGCCCGCCGCCGTCGTCGCCACCGCCGTCGCCGCCGCCGCCTCCCCCGCCGTCATCGTCGTCGTCGCCGCCGCCGCCTCCGTCGCCGTCGCCGTCGCCGTCGCCCTCGCCGCCGCCGCCGTCGCCGCTGCCATCGTCGTCGTCGTCGTCGTCGCCCTCGTCGTCGCCCTCGTCGTCGCCGTCGCACTCGTCGTCGCAGTCGTCGCCCTCGCCGTGCACCATGCGCTCCTCACGCTCCCACACCTCGCCGCGCGCCCACCAGGCGAGCACGAGGGCAAAGCGCTCAGGCGTCGACGTGGTGTCGCGCCCGGCCGCGTGCGCCGCCATGTCGTGCACGTCGTAGAAGATGTTGCGCGCGGCGTTGTAGTCGCGGTGCACGGGCTTCTTGCCGCCGTTGCACGCCGGGCAGATGACGAGCGCGTGCACCGTGCGCGTGCCGCCCTTTGCCACGGGCAGGCGCGGGTTCTGCGCGAGCTCCGCGCCGCAGCGCTGCAGCCTGCCGCCCTTGGCGAGCCGCGGCATCGAGCAGTGCATCGACGTGTACGGCTCGGGCACGAAGACGGCCGCGACGCCGCGCCGCCGCAGCTCGCGCAGCAGCCCCACCTGGAAGGCGGGCGGCGCGCCCTTGGGCTGCGCGCCCTTGTGGTCGCGCAGCCACTTGCCCACGCACACGAGCAGCCGGTCGCGCGTCACGCCGTCGACACAGTGCGCCGCGATGAGCGCCTCGGCGACGCGCGCCGCGTTGGACCGCCCGCCGCTGTCGCGCCGCCAGCGCTCCTTCCGGCGCGCCGGCGCGTCGTACACGTGCTCGGCGGCGCGCTCGCGCACCCGCGCGCTCTCGCGGTGGAAGGCGATGTATTTGCCCGCGTCGAGCACCTTGGCGCTGTGCGCCTCGCCAAGCCGCGCCTCGTCCGCCTCCACGCTGAACTCCTCGCCGCGCCCGTCGGTGCGCACGCGCCGCCGCGCCGCGTTGGTCTTGGCCGTCTCGCGCGCAAAGCCCGCGGCGCGCGCGCGCGCGCGCTGCGTGAACTGCCGCCAGACGGCCGCCCGCCCGACGTGCGCAGAGTAGGTGGTGATGTTGCCCATGTTCGGGTCGGCCGCGACGACGACCGCCGCCTCGACGTCGATCGCCCGCCGCAGCTCGGAGCCGAGCGCGACGGCGATGCGCCCGTCCGGCCGGCGCCAGCGGTGCAGGACGCCCGAGCCGCCGGCCGGCGCCTGCGCCTTCGGCACGAGGACGGTCCCGACGGCGTGCACGGCGACGCCATCTGTCACCACCGACTTGACGGGCTGCCGGCCCGGGAGCGGCACGCGCGGCAGCGGCGCGAGGCCAACCCACGAGCGCCGCGCGTGCCACGGCAGATCGGCCGGCGGCCGCTCGCGCCCGGCGTAGTCGAAGACGCGGTTGGAGATGTCGAAGCGCGTCGCAAAGACCGCGTACCTGACGCGCACGTCCGACATCGGCGGGGTGTTGCCGTTTGTGCCTGTCCACTTGATCGGCTCGCCATCGTGGTCGCGCAGGTCCAGCGCCTTGAGCCGCGCGCGCAGCTCCTTGCGCTCGTCGTCCGGGAGCGTCTCCCAGATGGCGTTCGCGGTGAGGCGCACGTTGCGCGGCACCTGCGCGCAGCGCGCGGCGCGCGAGCGCGCGGGCGCGTGACCAACCTGGCCGCGGGGCGGCGCGCACGGCGGCGGCGCGCGCGCTTGGGCGCTCGGCGGCGGTAGCGGCAGCCGCGCCTCGCGCGCACATTGTGCGTGCGCAGCGGCGCCACATTGTACCGCGGCGGCCGTCCGGTCAGCTGCGTGTGGATGTGCGCGAGCCGGCAGAGCAGCGCCTGCCCCTTGGCCACGTGCTGCAGGTTGCGGATCTGCACGAGGAAGTAGCGCGTCGTGTGCCGGTCGTAGTTCCACCTTTTCGTGGGCGCGCACTCGTAGTTGATCTTGTGGAGGACCATGTCGGGCAGATGGCGGTCGAGCGCGGCGGGGCAGCCGACGCGCGCGCCCTCCACGTCGCCGCGCAGCAGCCGCTCGCACAGCTCGCGCACGCGCGCGTTTCGCTGCATCTCGGGCAGCGCGACGAGCGCCTCGTCGCGCTCGACTGCCGCGCGGACGACGTCGCGGAGCAGCCCGTTCACGACGCGCGATGGGTGCATCAGGCACGCGGTGGACACCTGCGTCGCCTCCTCCGCGAGGATCTTATCGAGGCCCACCGCGCAGACGGGCTGGACGCCGTCGGCCATCTCGCCGACGGCGCGCGCCGTCGCCGCCTTGGTCTGCGCGGCGGCTTGCTCGGCGGGCTTGCCTCGGGCCGCTGCACCGTACGTGCTCACGTCCTTGTGCCAGCCGATCGCCGAGAAGATCGCACGGACGGTTCCCTTGTCCATCGTGGTCGACGTGTGCACGCTTGTCGACGGGCCGCCCGACGCCGCGCCGACGGCCTGCGCGCTCGCCACCGCAGCCTCGTCGCGCACCACCTTGTTGATGACGCGGTACGCCTGTGTCGTGAGCCTGTGCACGGCCGCCGCGATGCGCCGCAGCTCCTTCCGCGCACCGGGCTGCGCCGTCACCGCCTGCGGCCCCGCGTTGAGCGTCGAGCGCTTGACCACGAAGCCCGGGAGCACGCTGCCGCGCGTGCGCGCCGTCGCGCCGCCGGCGGCGCGCGCGCTCGGCGCAGCGGGCTCGTCCACGCGCGCGCGCTCGACGCCGCGCGCGCGGGGAACGCTCGGCGCGCGCGCGCCCGCGGCGTCGCGCGCGCTCGCGGCAGCACCCGCCGCGGCGCGCTTGCCCGCGGCGCCCGACACGCCGTGCGCGCGAAGCGGCGCCGACGCCAATGCCGACGCCGCGCCCGCGCCGCCGCTGCCGCTGCCCGATCCGCCCGCGCGCCGCTTCTGCTCGTCGCGCGTCTTGCGGAACTGGGCGACGAGGTCGCTGCCCACGTTGGCCTCAGGCTCCCACGTGTCGGCGCTCTCGTCGTAGCCCCGCCACCTGATCCGGAACTCGAACGTCAACTTCTTGCCCGCCTTGCGGCGCTCGTCGACGACCGCCTCGACCTCGTACGTGCGCGCCTCCTCGTCGACGCTCGCGCCCGCCGCGCTCGCGCCCGTGTCCGGCCACCCAGCGACCGTGCCGCCCAGCCTCTCGGCGGCCGCGCGCAGCTGCCGCTCGCGCTGGGCGGCCGCGGCGCCTCGCGCGACCAGCGCGGGCAGCATGCCCGCGCCGCCCGCGAGGCCGTGCGCGCCGACGCTGGCGGTCATCAGCGCGTCGAGGCACGCGAACGTTGCGAGCGCACGCGCGCCATCGTCGCCGCCGCGCGGCTGCGAGCGCACGACGGGCGATGGCTGCGGCTCCCCCTCGGCCGCGAGCAGCGGCCAGATCGCACTGGCCAGCGCGACGGCATGCGCGCCGACCGCGGCGGCCACGTCCGCGTCGAGCGGCGCAAAGTCGTAGCGCACGAGCGCGGCCGGGCGCGAGTCGTCCGTCGGCCGGTCGGCGACGAGCAGCCCGACCGGGCGCGGCGGCTCGCCGAACGGCGCGGCGACGGGCACGCAGAGGAGCACGACGAGCAGGCGCGGCGTGCCGCCGAGCAGCGCGCGCGCGGCATCCGCCCCGTCGGCTCCGCAGCGCGCGGCCGCGGCGAGCAGCTCGGCCGCGCGCGTCGGGCCCAGCGCCGTGCGCGCGTCCTTGCGCGCGCGTGCGCGCGCCGTGTACGCGGCGCAGGCGTCGTCGAGCGCCGCCGCGCTGGGCGCGGTGCCAGTCGTCGCCCACGCGCGCAGCGCGTCGCGCACCCGCGTGACGATCGCCTGGTCGACTGCCGCCTCGCCGGCAGCGTGCGCCGGCGCGCACGCCGGCGGTGCGGCGGCAGGCGCGAGCGCGGGCGCGCCGTCGGCGCCGTCAACGCCGACGGCGCCGTCGGCGCGCCGCCACGCGAGCTTCGCCTCGATCTGCTGCCGGACGGCGTGGCAGTGCCGGTCGATGCCGCGCGCGTCGTCGAGCGCGGCCAGCGCGTCCTCAGCGGCGGGACGGCCGCTCGCGTCCGCGACGGCCTGCAGGCAGAGCAGCGCGGCCGCACGCGCGTTGCACGCGCTCTGCGGCTCGGGCGCGAGCGCGAGCTCGAGCTCGAGCGGCGACGCGCCTCGCGCCGCGGCGATCGCGTCCATCAGCACGTCCAACCGCTGCACCAGCGCCCTGTGCGCGTCGCGCGGCGCGCCCGTCGACGGCGCGCGCGAGCGCGTCGCCACGAGCCCGAGCGCGCGCGCCGGCGCGCCCGCCGGCGTGTGCAGCACGAGCAGCGCCGCGCCCGCCAAGCTCGCGTTGCGCGTGACGAGCGCGAAGATGCGCGACGCCTCGTGCGCGCCCACCGACGCCCAGATCGCAGCGCGATCGGCGTCCGTCTGCGCGTCGCACAGGTCGCGCACGTCGTCCGGCGCAAGCAGCGCGCCGCCGCCGGCGGAGCGCGCGACGATCGCCCGCGCCTCCGCCACGAAGACGGCCTGCGGCAGGTCGGCGTGGCGCGCGTCGACGATGGCGCGCGTCGCGTGCACGCCGAGCTCCACGCCGCGGTAGAAGGCGCGCGCGTTGGCCGCGCGCGCGTGCGCCGGCCGTCCGTCCGCGTTGCGCCTCGCGCGCGCCTGCTTGCTCGTGCGCGCGAGGCCGTCGCGTGGCGGTGGCGGCAGCGTAGCGAGGAAGCGCGCGGTGGGCGGCGGCGCGCGCACGGCGCGCTGCCGCCGTGCGATGGCCGCGAGCCGCCGGCCCGCCGCGCTGCCGCCCGCGCCGACGTGCTGCCAGCGGTTGAGCGCCGCCGGTGGCGGCGGCGGCGGCGGCGCGGCGGCGGGCGGCGGCGCGACGGCGGGCGGCGGCGCGGCGGCGGGCGGCGGCGCGGCGGTGGGCGGCGGCGCGGCGGCGGGCGGCAGCGGCGGCGGCGCGCCGGCGACGGCAGCACCAGTCGGCTTGTCCGCCCACGCACCCGAGACGCTGTCCCAGGCCTTGCCCGGTGGCGCGCGCGCACGCGGCCGCGGGTGGCGGGCTCGAGCGGCGGGGGGCGGGCGGCCGGCGCGCCAGTCGAAGACAGGTGCAACCGTGGCGGCAGGCGCCGAGTGCCGCGCGTCGGTCACAGAGCGCGTGGTGCGCGCGGCGACCGTCGCGCGCATGGCGGGCGGGCGGTGAGCAGCGCCCGCCGGCGCGCCGGCGGGCGCGGCAGCCGGCGCGCCGGCGGGCGCGGCCGCCTCGAGCCCGGCGGAGGCGCCGCGCTTGCGCTTGCGCGTGCCGCCGCGCGTGCGCCTGCGCGCGCGCCCGCCGCGCGCCCGTTCGGCCTGCGCGTCGCCAGCCGCGTCGCCGGCCGCGTCGCCGCGCCGCACGTAGACGACCGCGAACGCCTCCTCGCCGGTCCCGTCGACGCCGCCGCGCGCGCGGCGCAGGACCGACCGCCACTGCAGCCGCCGCGCGCGGCCGGGCTCGCACGCAAACCAGCGCCCACCGCGCCTGACGACGGCCACAAAGTCGTCGTCGCGCCGCCCGCGCCGGCGCGTGCGCAGCAGCACGCACTGCACGTCGAGCCAGCCCTCGTGCCAGTCGGCCGTGCTGGGGGCGACGCGAATCGACTGCGGGAGCTCGACGCCAAAGCCGGCGAGCCGCACGATGTGCGCGACGATGACGCTCGAAATGGCGGGGGCGCTCGACGGGTCGCCCGCTGCAGCGAGCACCGCCCCGCCCCAGTGCTCACGCGTGACGCAATCCGCGTCCTCGACGTGCACGTGCGCCACGCTCGCGCCGAGCTGGTGCAGCAACGCGCAGATGTCGGCGTCGACCGTCCTCTCCTCCTCGGCCGCCTCGGCCGTGCCGCGGGCGGCGGCGTCGCCTGCCGGCTGCCCGAGGTACGCGATCGCCCGCTCGACGGCCGCGCGCTCCGCACGCGCTGCGCTGTCGATCGCCGCATTGCCGACGGGCGCGCGCAGCGCCGCGATCGCGTCTTGCAACGCCGTCGCGTCGCCCGTCGCCGCCGTCGCCGCCACCGCCGCCGCGCTCGCGGTGCCGTGCGCGACGGCGTGCAGCGCGGCGGCGCGCGCGGCGGGGATGCGCCCGTCCAGCGCGAGCACGAGCGGCGGCCCGGCCGGCGTCTGCTGCCGCCGGTGCCGCCGGCTCGCAGCCGGGTGGTCGGCGCGCGCGCGCTCGAGCCGCGCGCGCCGCTCGACGACGCGCGCCCAGAAGGCCTGCACCCTCGGCTGCGCGAATGCAAGCCAGCCGACGCCGCGCGTCACGACGTGCACGACGATCCGGTCCTCGTGCCTGAGGTACTGCACGTAGAGCGCTTTGCGCACGCCGAGGACGTGCATGCCGAGCTGCAGCTGATCGCGGTGCGGCTGCGGCGGCCCGTCCTCGTGCGCCTTGGCGTCCGCCTTGGTGAGCGTCTTCACCTCGACGAGGACCTGCTCGTTGTCTTCGGGGAGGATGGCGAGCCCGTCCGGCGAGAAGGCGAACGGCGCGCTCTTGTCGTGCGGGTCCGCACGCACCATCGGCAGGTTGCACACGACGGCGATGCCGTACGCGGCCGCCAGCTTGCGCAGCGCGACGGCCTCGCCGAGGATGCCCGCGGTCGTCGCCTTGGTCCGCACCTCGCGCCGCCGCCGGTGCACGTACTCGTCGGTGAGCGTCTCGTGCGCGACGCCGGCGTTGTCGTTCACGACGTCGCCAACCTTGCTGCCCGTGACCTCCTCCCATCGCTCGTCGTGCCAGCGCGGGCTGCGCTGCGCGGGCGCGCCCGCGCCGACGGCGTCGAGCACGCGGCGCAGCGCTGTGCCGTCGGGCGCAGCAGGCACGCGCGCGCGGTCCTGGGCCTCGCGAGCGTCGAGGACGCAGCCCGTAGTGGAATCTTGGGGTAGGTCGAGCTTGCTCGCCTCGCCGTAGCGGCTCTCCAGCTGGCGCGGTGCGTCGGCAGGGCCGCCGTCCGTGCGCGCACCCGACGCGCCCGCCAGTGCACGGGGCGCAGCGTCCGAGGCGCCCGCCGCGCCCGCGCCGCCGCCAATCGCGCCAGCGCACGCGCGCGCCGCGACCTGCGGACGGCCAGCCGCAGGGACCTCGTCCGCTCGGCCGGCCGCTGCGTCGGCCGTCCGCTTGGCCACCTCGCGCACGTCTCCGAGCGCGAGCGTGGCTGGCGCCGTCGAGCTCCCGTGGCGTTTGTTCCAAAACTCGAGCAGCCCGCCAAGGAAGGGCGTGCCCGTCGGGCGGTCCTCGGGCACCTCCGCCAGGATCGCGTCGACGCGCAGCGCGGCCGCCACATCGCAAAACGCGCGCGCGGCGCGCGCCATCCGCTCGGCGCGCGCGCCGCCGTCGTCCGCCGCGCGGCGGATGGCGTGGCTCACGTGCGCGACGCGGAGCGAGACGACGGCGTGCGCCGGCGCGTCGGCGCCCGTGCCGAGCGTGTGCCGCCGGATGGCCAGCTGCCCATCGCCCATGCGCGGCGGGAGCGACGCGCACGCCGCGACGGTCGTCGTGCCGGCCGCGCTGTCGCACAGCCAGCTCGCCTCGCCGCCGCCCGCAAACTCAAAGGTCGCGAAGCCCTCGCGGCCGAAAAGCGCGACGAAGTGGTCGAGCACCGCCTTGTTGATCGCGCGCGCCGCCGGCCGCGTCGATGCGCCGCGGGCAGCGCCACCCGCCGCGCCGCGCGCATCGCTGCACGTCGCAGGGCAGGTGCAGCCGGACGCGCGCACGCCGTCCGACCGCGTCCGCGGCAGCTCGAGCTCGCGCACCTTGGGGCAGAACCAGAGCGGGTTGGACGCCTCGAGGCACAGCACGACGAGCCGCCCGTCCGTGCCGGCCAGCGCGCGCGCGTCGCGCAGCAGCTCGACGGCGAGCTCGGACGTCGCCGCGTGCACCGCCGGCTCGCCCGTCGCGCGGTCGGGCGGGAAGAGGCCGCCGCCGACGAGCGGGCTGGGGCAGCGGCCGAGCATCACGAGCAGCGGCGGCGGCGGCGTCTGCGGCGCCTGCTGCCCGACCGCAGCCGCCGTCAGCCCGGCCAGGTCGGAGCTCGTGCGGAGGGCCTTGAGCGCGACGCGCGAGCCGGTGCCCGCCTGCTCGGAAAACGTGGCGAGCATGGCGCACGTGCTCGCCCTCGCGCCGCACTGCCAGCTGACGCGCGCGAGGAGGCCTTCCAGCGTGTCGTTTTCGCGCGGCCGCGTGACCGCGTCGAGCGCCGCCGGGCCGAGCTGGAGGCTGCCGGGCGTGACGCACAGCACCGCCTCGTGGTAGGCGCGCAGCAGCTCCCTCGGCAGCTGCTCGGCGGGCGTCGCCGCCTGCCCGCCCACCCACCGTGCACCGTGGCCGCCGTCGCCCGCGCCCGCGAGCCGCACCGCCGGCCCGCCCGTGATCGCCGAGGTCGGTGGCGTGCCGAGCGCGTCGACGAGCGCGCGCACGGGCGCGACACGCCTGCGCGCAGCGTCCGCGCCGACGGCGAGCGCGGCGATCTGAGCGCCCTCCCATGCGCGCTCCCTCGCGTCGTCCCGCGCGGCCGCCGGCGCGGCGCCCGGCCGCGCGCCGTGCGGCACCGCGCACGCCGCCGCGACGACCTCCGCGCGCGCGCCGGCGGCGTCGGGCGCGTGCAGCTGCGCGAGCGCGCCAAAGAGCGCGGCGGCCGAGCGGTAGCGGCCGTGCGCCGCGACGAGCGCGTAGAGCACGCGCAGCGCGGCCACGCCCGCCTGGTCGGGCGCGTCGTCAGCGATTTGCTCGACCTCCCACGTGCGCGTGGGCGGCGGGCTGCCGTCGGCCGGGTCCGGACGCAGCGCCCACGCGCGCTCGACGATCGCGTTGAACACGCCGTGCGCGGCGCCCTCGTCAAACTCGGCGGCGCCCGCCGCGTGCGCGCACCACCCGTGCACGCGCGACGTGGGCGCGTCCACGGCGCGCTGCACGACGAGCACCGCCGGCCGGTCGACGCAGCCGAGGCTCACCGCCGCGTGCTTGCCCTCGAGCAGCGCCGCCGCCGCAGCCTCGACCAAGGCGTCACCAGGCGCGTCGCCGACGACGACGGCACAGCCGTCGCCGTACTCGGCCTGCATCGCGGCGACGCACGACGCGACAAAGTCGCCGCCCGCGGCCGCCGCGTGTCGCGCCGCCAGCATCCGGCGCGCGATGGCAAGCCAGACGTACTCGGCCGGCGCGCGCGCGGCGCGCGCGCGAGGCGCGCCGGCCGCGCCGCGTGCGCCCGCGCGTGCGCCTCCAGCGGCCGCAACGGCCGAGGCGGCTGGAGCGGCGGTGAGCGTGCGCCGCGCGCGCTTCGCCGGCCGCGTGATGGGCGATGCACCCGCCGTCGCACCGCCCGCAGCAGCCGGTGCGGCCGCCACAGCGCCCGCCGCGACGCCACTCGTCACGACGCCCGTGGCGGGCGGCGCGGCGTCGGACGCGGCCGCGTCGACGGGCGTCGCGCAACTACCGCCAGCGGTCGCGGACGCGCCCGGCGACGCGTCGGCGAGGAGGTGGCGCAGCACGCCGCGCGCGAGCGCGACTCGCACGGCGAGCGTCAGCGCGCGCAGGCGGTCGGAAGGCGAGGCGTCGCGCTCGGCGTCGGCGGACGTGGCGGCAGCAGGCGGGGCGGCGGGCGGCGCGGCGGCGGACTGGGCGGCCGCCGGCGCAACCTCGTCGGCCTTGGCCAGCCAGACGAGCCCGGCGACTGCGAGCACGACGCTGTACGCGCCGACATCGTCACCCGCAACGCGCGCCAGCCGGGCGTGGGCGTCGGCCTCGGACACGGCGACGCGGAAGAGCACGTCGTCGCGGGCAGCTTGCTCGGCAAACTGACGCAGCTGCTTGGCCATCGTCACGCCGGCGACGCACGCCTCGCCCGCCTCTGCCTCGACCTGCTCGTCCTGGCCGATGGCGGACGCGCCGGCCTCGGCGCCAGCGTCGAGTGTCCGGCGGCGCTCGAGGGCAAAGCCACGCACACAGACGCTCTGGAGGCCGCCGAGCGCGCCCGCCTTCTCGTGCAGCGCGCACGACAGCTCGACCACCGAGTCCACGCGCCTCGCGGCGGCGCCCCCCCGCTCGCCGCGCGTGGCCGCGCGCACGACGAACACCGTGAATTGCGCGCGCTTCGCCGCGCGCGCCGACGCGCACGCGTGCTTCAGGAGCCGGCAAAGCGCGGGCCTTTGCGCCGCTGCGCCCCGCGTGCACAGCAGCAGTTGGCCGCGCTCGTCGCCCAGCTCCTGCTCGACGGCGGCCTCGAGCGCGTCGTCCGTCAAATCGCCGTGCTCCGTCGAGGCGAGCGCGCGCGCAGCCGCGAGCGCCAGCTCGCCTGCGCCCGCGCGCCGCCGGCGGCGCGCATCGGCGGGCGCGTGCGGCGCCGACGCGTGTGACGACGCCGCCGCGTCCGCGCGCGCACACGCGGCGCGCAACGCCTCGCGCGCCGAGGCGGCCGCGCGCGCCCTGGGCGCGAGCTTCAAGAACGTGCGCGCGGCGGCGGCGGCGGCGGCGGCGGCGGCGGCGGCGGCGGCGGCGGCGTCGCCCTCGTCGCCGGCACGCGGCGGCGGTGGCGGCGGTGGCGGCGCGGCCACGGCGGCGGCAGCAGCGGCAGCGGCGGTGGTGGTGGCGGCGGCGGCGCCCAGCGCGGGCGGCGGAGGTGGCGGCGGCGGCGGAACGGCGGCAGCGGCGGCGGCGTCTGCGGCGGCCTTGGCGCCGCGCGTCTGCCGCGGCGCTTCGGCAGCGCGATCGCGGCTGCCCCCGCCGCGCACCGCGCCCGCCCCGGCGCAGGCGCCGCTCGGCGCACGCCCGCTGACCGCGCCAGTCAACGCGACGCGGAGGTGCTCGCCAACAGCGTACATGTCCGCCACGCTGAACGTGCGCGGCGCGGATGCACCGCCCGCCGCAGCGAGCGCGGCGTCGTTGAGCGCGCCCACCACGGCGAGGCCGCACGTCGCGCCACGCTGCGCCGCGTTGTCGAGCAGCCGCGCGCGGCGCACGGGCAAGACGTCGAGGCCCGCCGCGTGCAGCGTGGCGGTTATCGACCTGGCACGCTTGAGCGCCTGCCTGCTCGGCGACGCGAGCGTGTCGACAAGCACCGCGTCGTAGCGATGCTCGCCCGCGCGCGCGACGCGCACGAGGCGCAACGCGGTGAAATGGCCGGAGGCGGGCGGCGTGCCATCGTCACTGCCCGCACCGCCGCGCCCGCCCGGCGGGCTCCACATGCCGATGACCGCCTGCGTCGTCGCCTCGCTGTGCAGGCGGTGCAGCAGCGCGGCGCGCTCGGCGCCGTCCTGGAACGCCGCGGGCTGAGCGGCAAGCGGTACGTGGCAGACGCGCCCTTCGCCGGCCTGCCCGTGCACGCGCAGCACGACCTCGCAGCAAGCGTCCACAGTGGAGGCGAGCATGTCGCCGCCCGCAATGCAGTCCACCTCTGCCTGCGGGATGCCGGCGCGCGCGGCGGCATCGGCCAGCCGGAGCGCAGCCGCGTCGCCCGCCCACGCGAGCAGCGCCGGGGCGGCGGACTGGACGTCGCGCTGCGCCACGGCGGGCTCGGCCGCGGCGGGCTGGGCAGCGGCTGGCTCGGCAGCGGCGGGCTGGGCGGGGGCTGGCGCGGCGGCGGTGGGCTCGGCGGCCGACGATTGCGTGGCAGGCTGCGGCGCGGCCAAGGCGGCGGTCGGGCGGGCGGCGGAGGCGAAGGCGGCCCATGCGGCGGCCGAGCACACGGCGACGAGCCAAAAGGCGGTGGCTGCAGACGGGCGAGCGGCCGGAGCAATGGCGGCCCGGACGGCAGAGGCGGCGACGACACTCGCGAAGATGCCGACGGCGCACCGGACAGTGGCGACGGCGACGGCGGCACCGGCACACGGGCGGCGGTGGGGGCTGTCGGGCTCGGCGGCAGGCTCGGCGGCATGCTCGGCCGAGGGCCGATCGGTGCGCGACGGCGGGCTGCGACTCGCGCGGCGGAGCGGCTGCGGTGCGTGCTGGCCGCCCGTCGCGCACCTGCGCTTGCGCTCGCGGCGCGCGTCGCCGCCACGCAATCGGCGGCCGACAGCCCGCTCTGACCTGTCGATTGATCTCCGCAGCCGGTCGCGCGCGCGCTTTGCCGCCCGCCGTGCGCGCCGCGGCGGTGCGCGCGGGCACTGGTCGGGCGAGCTGCGCGCGGCAGGCTCGCAGCAGCCGCCGTCGCGTGCGTGCGCGCAGCCTCGGTCGCACGGCGCGCAAACGAGGTCGTCGGCGCCATCGACGCCGTCGAGGCCGTCGCCGCGCGCTGCGGCTGCGAGCGCGCGTGCCACGCCGTCGTCGCCGGCCGCCGGCGCCGCTGCGGCGGCCGCGGCGTCGGCTGCACGGCGCTCGGGCTGCGGCTCGAGCGGCGGGACGGCGCCGGCCGCCGCGGGCGGCGCCGTGTCGAGCGGAGCAGCCGCGGCGCGCGCGCGCGCGCGCGCACCCTTTGCGCCTACCGCGAGACGCCACCCGCGCGGGCGCCACGCGCGCCGCGGCTCGGCGGCCGCGCGACCGGCGGTGCCGGGCGTGGCGGCGAGCGCAGCGCTCGAACTTGCGTCTGGCTCGGTGGCGGCGAGCCGGCGCAGTTGCCGCGCAATGCAGGGCTGCACGTCGAGGTGCGCCTCGTCGAGTCGCGAGAGGAGCTCGCGCGCGCGAGTGCCGAGCGCGGCGCCGTCGCACTCGGCACGCGCGCCCGCCGGAGCCACCGAGCCTTCGGGGTCGCGCGGCGCGAGCAGCTCGCGCGCAGTCGCGAGCAGCTCCGCCTGCTCGGCGGTGGGGATGCAGGCGCGGCGCAGCGCGAGCTCTGTGTGCGCGGGCAGGTGGGCGCCCACGGCCTCGGCGTGCATGAGTAGCGCGCGCGCCTCCGCAGGTGCGTCCGCCTCGCCCATCTCGGACGCGGCGAGCACGCCCGCCGCCTCAGCGGCGAGCGCGAGCCGCGGCGACGCGAGGTCGCGCAGCGACCGCAGCAGGTGCGGAGGCAGCGCGTGGCCACGCGCCTTGACGCGCTCGAGCAGGGCGCGCGCGCGCGCTGCATCGTCCGCAGAGCCCAGCGCGCACTGCTCGATCAGGCGGCCGGCCGCGCGCTTGTCCTCGCGAAAAAGCTGCTCGCGGTGGAGCGCGCGGCGGGTCTCGCGCTTGGCGAGCGCGTCGGCACGCGCCCTGCAGCCCTCGTCGGCGGCGGCGGCGAGCTCGGCAACGCCGCCAGGCTCGGTGGCGGCGGCAAGCGTGGCGGCGACGGCGCCTACCTCAGCGGCAGCAATGCGGTCGTCAGCGCGCTTGGCGGCAGCGCATTTGACGGCGGGCTGGTCGGCTGGCTTGGCGTCAGGCACGGTGGGAGGCTGGGCCGTGGACTGGGCGGCGGGCTCGGCGGTGGGCTTGGCAGCGGCTGGCTTGGCGGCGGGCTCGGCGGCGGGCTGGGCGGCGGGCTGGGCGGCGGCGGGCTCGGTGGCGGGCACGTCCGCCTCGGCCAACAAGAGCGGCTCGAAGCGGTTGCTCGCGCGCATGCTGGCGCGCGGATGGCTCGGCGGCAGAGCAGCGGGCCGAACGCCAGCGCCCGCGCCGAGGCCTGGCCGCGCTGGCTGCCAGGGCTGCTCGCGCTGCTCGCGCTGCTCGCGCTGCACGCGCTGCACGCGCTGCTCGCGCTGCTCGCGCTGCTCGCGCTGCTCGCGCTGCTCGCGCTGCTCGCGCTGCTCGCGCTGCTCGCGCTGCTCGCGCTGCGCGTGCTGCGGGCACCACGTGCGCTTGCGCCAGTTGTGCTGCGCATCCCCGCCCTCCGCTGCCGGCTCAAAATTTGCGCATGCCCAGATTTGGCCGCGCCCAACAATTGGCGTGCGCTGGTCCTGCGCGCGGCCGGCGGGCAAGAGGTCGGGCGGGCGGGAGGCGTAGGGGATGCGTGAGGGTGCTGCACGCTATACGCGCAAACTTTACCTGGCGCGAACGCAAGCGCCGGGCGCCACGCTGTGGACAGCGGACGGCGTGCGCGTGCGAGGCACTCACCGCCATTGGCAATGCGCGCGTCGCGGAGACAACTTGGCGGGCCTCGCACGCAGCTGGGCCGATCGCCGCCGCAGAGGTGTCTGCAGCCGTCTCCGCGATGCCGATCGTCGCATCTGTTGGCACCGCTGCCATCTGCCGCACCCGCGACCAGGCTGCCGACAGGGTCGGCGCGTCGGGCGCCGAGCTCGGCCACGCAGGCGATGCGGCCGACGGCGGTGACGCTGAGCCCAGCGCCGGGTCCAACGGTTCCGCGTCGAGCCGGCTGTAGAAGAGCATGCTCGCACCACTTGCCCACGCCAGCGCGTCGGACTGAGACAAGTTGTGCATCTGCGCGGGCAACGCGCGTGCGTGCGGCAGGCGCGCGGCGCGAGCTTTCAGGCCACGCGCGCGTGCCGCGCGGGAGGACGGGGCGGCTGCGGCTGCGATCAACCGCCGGTCGCGGCGCCAAGCGGCCGTGCGCGCCGCCGCACGTTGTCGTCGTCGCACAGAAACCAAGCCCCGTTGCGGAGCACGATGGCGACAAGGTGCCCGCTCGTCGACTCCTCGCCCAAGTGCACGACGGCGGCGACGAGGAGGTAGTCGCGCCCGCCGAGTAGCAGCCGCGGCGCGCACACGAACGCGTGCTTGTTCTTGCACTGCGAGCCATTGCCGCGCGTCGTGCGCGGCACCTCGACGGCAATGCTGGCTGGCATGAGCACGTCCGAGCGGCACGCGTCCGGGCTGCCACCCTGCGGCGGCCCAGCGACGCCCCCCAGAGCGTGTGCGAGCGTGCGCGCCGCATCGCCGCCAATGCTGACGAGGATGGCGATGCCCTCACCGCGCTCGCTCGAGGCCACAGCGATCGGCTCGAGCACTACGCGTCTGTCGTCTTCGAAGGCAGCAGCGAGCCCGGGCACTCGGCCGAGTAGCATCTGGAAGAACTCAGCAGCGTCCTGCTGCGTCCCTCGCGTGCCACGGCCCAAGATGACGTCGACGACGGACACAAGACACAGCTGTGCCGGCGCCTCGGTGTCCTCGAGCAGCGTGCCAAAGTCCCGAAAAAGCGCCTTCTCGACTCTTCCCGCACGGCGCGAAGCGGAGCGGGGCATCGGACGGAGCACGTTCAAGGCGACGAGCGATTGCGCGAGGGCGTTCACGTAGCACGCGTTGCCCTCGTTTTTCACGCCTGCGCCGCGCCGCGCAGCGCCGGGTGTGCGGGGTGCGCACGCAAGGTTTACGGCGGGTCGGAGAGAGGCCGACTGGGAACGCGCCGAACCCGGCGAGCCGTGCAGGCGCTCACCACGCGGCACGTCGGGCACTCTCACCGGCCACATCGGGCCGATGAACGCGCCCCCCACAGGCTGCCGGCCGACGACTCGGAAGTTGCTCCAGGCGCTGCGCCGTGCACGCGTCATGCGCGCGCTGTTGCGGGCTACGCAGCAGAAACGACGGGGGAATAGGCGAGCGAGGGTTGGGCGCAGATCAGCGTGGTGGCGCGGCAAGACGAGCGCGCGCCGGGCGCCTGGCGCGGAGGCGCCCCGCGCGAGGACGCGAGCCGCTTCTCGCACCGGACGGGCGCCCACGCGCAAACCGGCTTTAGAGGGCCAGATGGATGGTGGCCGATGACGAATCAGCGCGGCACCCGCCTTTGAAAAAGGGCGTCGCGGCACTGCCCGAAAGCGGTACGGACGAGCCGGGCGCCATGCATGGAACGATGCGACGGCGGCGTGAGCGCGGGACGATCTTGCCCAGGCAATTGTGCGCGTTCAGCGGGCGGCGCGCGCGTTGCGCGTGACGGGGCGCCGAGCGGCACACCGGCGGGGACCCGCTCGCCGCTGCCGTGGCATCCTCCGCTGCCGGCGTGCTGGCACGCACGCGCATTGCCGGCGCGAGGGGACGGCGAGTGCGCCTCGGCCGAACAGGCGCGAACGTTACGCCCGAGCGCGTGGCCGAGCACCGGATGGAAGCATGCTTCGTCATGCGGCGGCGACCCGCGCCGATTGCACGCAGCGCCGGCCTAGGCGCGCATCCGCCCGACGCGGATTTGGACGACGCGTCGACCGGCACGCCGAGCGTCTGCGTCTGCCTCGCGGCCGGTCGCGCCGGCCCCTCTTCGGCTCGCGGCCGCACGTGCGCCGCGCGCCGCTTCGGCGCGCGGCGCGGCGCGCCTGGAACGCGCGGAACATACGCGCGGTGCGCGGGCACGCCCGCAACGCGCCATTTTAGCGCGAGCAGTTCGGCAAGCTTGCAGCTCGCGAGCAGCCGGGCATGTGCCGCGGACACACAGTTCGCTGTGTGCGCCGGCCGCGACGACACGGCGTAGCGGCGCGAGGCTGGCGGCCGGGGCCACGGGCGTAATCGTGGCGCGACGCCATGGCATGAGTAATAAATCCATGAGTAATAAATCACGGGCCCAAGCTCACGCGCTGTACGGCCTCTCCCGCATGGCGTGCCAGGACCGCATTTTCGCTCGGCCACGCAGCGGACCACGGCGCGTTGTGCGCGCCCGGCGCGAGTGGTGCGAGTGGCGGGCCAAGCCGCGTCGCCCACGGAGCCCGCCCCCGGCTCGGCGGCACCGCTACCGCTTGCTCGCCGGGCCGCGCACCGCCGTCGCCGCCGCTGCGCGCTTGCCCTGCTTGCCGGCAGGCGGCGGCGGCGGCGGCGGCTGAGGTTGCGGCAGCGGCGCGAGCGCGACGCCGGACGGCGGCAGCGCCGACGGCACGCGCGCGGCGGCGACCCACGCGGCGTCGGGCAGCGCGCCGGCTTGAGGCCCCTGCTTGCCGGCCGCATTGGCGCCGCCCTGCGCGCCCTAGAAGGGCGCGCAGGTACGCGGGCCAGTCGCGCGGCGCGCGGTGTTGGCGAGCACCCGCCGGCTGCGTGTCGGCCGCGAGCGGCGCGACGGGCGTCGCGCCGGCGGGTGCTGGGCAGCACCGCGCGCCGGCGTCGCGCCCGCCGCCAGCGCGCCGCCCGCCGCCGGCGCCGCGCGCGCCGTCCGAGCCGCGCCCGCCGCGCCCGCCGCCACCGCGCGCCGCCGCCGCGCATTCGCGCGCGGCGGCGACGGCGGCCGCGGCGAATGCCGCCGCCGCCGCCGCCGCCTCGCCACCGCTGACCGCGCGGAGCACCTCTTTGAAGACGACGGTGCGCGTCACATGGTCCGGGCCAAGCGCAAAGCGGATGCGCGACGCGTGCCCGACGCGCGAAGCGGCCACGTAGAGCTGGCCGTGCGTGAAGCACGGCTCGGCGAGCCACACGCCCGCGCACCCGAGCGCTTGACCCTGCGCCTTGTTACGCCGGCCGCACCGGGAACTGGCGGTGCAGCCATGCAAACGCGAACGTGCCCTCGTCGGGCGAGTGGTGGTCGATGCGCGCGATGAGCACGGTGCTGTCGCGCCCGGCGGCCGCGCCGGGTCGCGCGCACTCGAGCAGCCGGCCGCCGGCGCGCACGCCGCGCACGACCAGCCGCGTGCCGCTGCACAGCCCCTCGCCGAGCGAGAGGAGGCGAGTGGCTACGAGCTCCGCCGGGTAGGCCGAGACGCCTCGGGCAGCTGCACGGGATCGAGCGGGAATGCGCCGAGCATGGCCCCCGCAGGCGGCACCGCCGCGGGAAAGGCGCCGTCGCCGAGGCTGCGCGGCAGCTTCGCCCACTCGCCCGCGCCGAGCGCGTCGCCCGTGTCGCGCGCCGCGTTCGAGGCGCGAGAGTTCTCGACCAAGGCGTACGGCCGATCGTGCTGCCACGATGCCGAGTACTCGAGGCAGGAGCGCACGATCTGCGCGCGCGAGCCGCGCCGCACCACCGGCAAGCACTGGCAAAAGTCGCCGGCGAGCAGCAACGTCTTGCCGCCGAAGCGCTCGTCGACGCCCGTCACGTCGCGCAAACACCGATCGAGCGAGTCGAGGCGGCCCCGCTTCTGCATCGGCGCCTCGTCCCCCACGATCATTCGCCGCGGCGGCCACGGAGCGCCCGCGCTCGGAGCGCGGCACGCCATTGAACGGCTTGCCCGTCCGAGTCGGCGCCGACGGGCACCTTGAAGGTCGAGTGGAAGGTGCGGCCGTCGGGCAGCAGCGTGGCGGCGACGCCCGAGGACGCGCACACGACGACCGCGTGCCCATCCGCGCGCACGGCGGCGATGATGGCGCGCTCGACGAACGTCTTGCCCGTGCCGCCCGGCGCGTCGCAAAAGTGCAGCCGGTCGCCCACGCCGCGCAGCGCCGAGTCGACGACCGCGCCGTGGAGCGCGCGCTGCTGGCCGGTCTCGGCCATCGCCGCGCGCGCCGCCGCCGCGCTCGCAGCCTGCTCGGCGCGATCGTAGCCCTGCGCGCGCGCGAGCTCGCGCCCGCCCGGCCCGGCCGGCGCGCGCGCCGTGCGCAGACCGGCCACCGCCGCGAGCGCCGCCGCGCGCTCGCGCTCGTCGGGCACGTACAGCCCCGTGGAGTCGAACGTGTCGGCCCAGGCGGCCACGCTGTACGAGGCGAAGGCGTCCGAGCCGGGCTGCGGCCGCTGCTCGGCGCGCTTCGGGAGCATGACCCCGCACACGTTCCACTTGGTGCCAAACATCGAGCCCGTGAGCCCCGTGTAGACGCAGTCGAGCTGCGTGGCGATGGCGCAGACGTCCTCGTGCCGGATCTCGTCGACCGGTTCGCCATCCGTGGCGTCCAGGATGGCGACTGCGCCCGGGCCGTGACGCCGCGGCGTCGTTCGGCTGCGTCACGGAGGAGCGCCATCCGTGCGCCACGGAGGAGTGGCAGGACCACGACGCGGCGTGACGCTGGACGACGCCATGCTGTCGAGGCGCCATGCTGTCGAGCCGCCATGCTCCGAGGCGCCGCCGCTTTCTAAAAGGGTGTAGGGTGTAGGGTGTAGGATGCAAAACAAGCCCTCCCCACATTTGGGCCCGACGTCATTCCTTCTTTCGTCACAGCGTCATTCCTTCTCCCCCCTATGGGACTTTCATAACCGTACGTATCCTACACCCTACACTATGCAAATACCTAGAGAATAGATCCATCCTACACTAAGTAAAAGTACTCGTATGTGAGTAACGTCACGGCTTCGAAGAAGGAATGACGTCGGGCCCAAATGTGGGGAGGGCTTGTTTTGCATCCTACACCCTACACCCTACACCCTTTTAGAAAGCGGCGCCGAAGGTGGGAGGATGCCACCCGTATGCGCGCGTTTGAACGTGCGCGGACGGCCGTTGGCTTCGCGCCCTTTCGCCCACGGTTTGCGCGCCAACGGACCAGTCCTCCGCGGGCGCCGCGCATCGTCTCAGGGGCGGTCGGTGTGGTACGCCGCGCGCATCGTCAGCGCCGCGGCGTCGAGCTCGGCGAGCGAGGGCGCGTACGTGACGCCGCTCAGCACCTCGTCCGCGCCCGCCCTCGTCGCGCTCGCCGCCTCCGCAGTGCGCGCAGGCGGCTTCGTGACGGCACGCGAGGCCACGCCGCGCGCCGCAGGTGCCTTCGCGCGCTGCATCGTCTGTCTGCCGGTCCGACGCGCTCTGCTCTGAACGAACGGACGGCACGCCCGACGAGATCTCGTCGCGTGCACGCTCGCACAGCATGTACCCCCAGAACGTCTCCGAGCTGCTGCCCGACGAGATCTTCGGCGACGAGCTGCAAATACCTAGAGAATAGATCCATCCTACACTAAGTAAAAGTACTCGTATGTGAGTAACGTCACGGCTTCGAAGAAGGAATGACGTCGGGCCCAAATGTGGGGAGGGCTTGTTTTGCATCCTACACCCTACACCCTACACCCTTTTAGAAAGCGGCGCCGAAGGTGGGAGGATGCCACCCGTATGCGCGCGTTTGAACGTGCGCGGACGGCCGTTGGCTTCGCGCCCTTTCGCCCACGGTTTGCGCGCCAACGGACCAGTCCTCCGCGGGCGCCGCGCATCGTCTCAGGGGCGGTCGGTGTGGTACGCCGCGCGCATCGTCAGCGCCGCGGCGTCGAGCTCGGCGAGCGAGGGCGCGTACGTGACGCCGCTCAGCACCTCGTCCGCGCCCGCCCTCGTCGCGCTCGCCGCCTCCGCAGTGCGCGCAGGCGGCTTCGTGACGGCACGCGAGGCCACGCCGCGCGCCGCAGGTGCCTTCGCGCGCTGCATCGTCTGTCTGCCGGTCCGACGCGCTCTGCTCTGAACGAACGGACGGCACGCCCGACGAGATCTCGTCGCGTGCACGCTCGCACAACATGTACCCCCAGAACGTCTCCGAGCTGCTGCCCGACGAGATCTTCGGCGACGAGCTGCTCGTCGACCGGCACTACCGCGTGCGCATCCTTCAGCGCGTCGCCCGCCGCCGCGATGCGGCCGAGGCCAACTTTTGGCTCGACGGCGGGCCCGCCGACTCGGTCGTCGGCGCGTGCATGTGCGGCCGAATCTACGCGCTCAAGTGCATGGGCCGGCTCGTCCGCGGCGCCCGGATCCTCGCGCTGCTGCGCAAAAATGTGGCGCTCGCCACGTGCCGCGCACACCTCATGGGCCACATGCTCCAGCGCATCGTCGGCGACAGCGGCGTCGCGCGGCTGCTGCAGCTGGTTGCAGCTCGTTCGCGAGGATCACGACACGCTCAACGCCGAGCACCAGGCCTTGGAAGCACAGCATGACACCGGCCAAGTCATGCGACGGCATGTGCGCGCGCGCCGACGCGCTCTCCAAGGACCTCGCACGGGCGCACGAGCACGCTCACAAGCTCGATGGCTATCTGGTGTAATGCAGCGAGCGCCTCCGTGAGAGTGACTCTTTCAACGGAGCGCTCGAGAACCTGAACACGCGGTGCAGCATGAGATGTGCTGGCTCCACGCCGAGATGTCGTCGCTCGTTGCGAGTTCGCCCGAGGCTTACGCGAACGACAGCGAGGCCACCGACTTCAAGGACCACGGCGTGTGCGTCGAGTACGATGTCTTCAACCGCGACGGGGTCGAGGGCGCGCCCGTGCCCGCGACCGCGCCCACGAAGGCAGAGCCGGGCATCGAGTCCGAGTGCATCGCGCCCGCACAGGCAGAGCCGGGCAGCGAGTCCGAAGCGTCGCGCCCGCGCCCGCGCACGCGCCCGCGCCGGCAGAGCCGCGCACCGAGCCCAAGTGAGCCAACGTGCCGCCGAACTCGCCCAAGCTCTCGTCGGTCGACAGTCAGGCCACCGAGTACAAGACCTCCTACGCGAACTCACGTGCTCGCCACCTGCAACGCCTCGAGTTTACGCACGCGTTCGAGTCTGTGCAGGCCGAGGTCGCTTAGCCAAAGCGCGCCAAGGTTCCGGCCACCGGCGCATCCAGCCGCTGGCTGCGCAACACGGCGGTGCGCAACACCCGCAGCTCGGCCAACGGCAAGTAGCGCGCCGGCGCAGCGCACGGTATGCCGCGGCGAGCTCAGTCGCGAAGAGTGTCCGACTGGCCGCGCCCTCCACGGGGTGCACGCGCACTCGGCGCGGTCCGGTCAGTCAGGGGGCCTCAGCTTGCGCGATGCCAGTTGCGAGCCCCCCCGGAATCCGCCATTCTATTCTACTAGGCGTAAATCACCCAAGCCCTTCCGGTCGCCCGCATTCCGGGGTCGGACCCTCCGTCGGCCCGGCTCGGGCCCTCCGTCCGCCGCGCCCGCTCGACCCCGAATTCTACTCCAAATCGGCCGGTCAGGAGGGTGTCTCGGTCCTAGGCTCGTCATAAGCCTCGCCCCGACCCCTCGAGCGCTCATTGGCTGGCTTTTAACCCTTGATTGTACGACCCGGGTCGTACTCTCAGCCTTACACTGGCCGGACCAGCCCGGACCGCGCCGTGTATTGGGGCGCGCGCGCGGCCGAGGCCGTGCTGCTCGAGCTGACTGGCACGACCGCGCGACATCTCTCGGCGTCTCCTGAACGGGCTGGCGCTCGCACTTTTGGCCCCGGCTGACGGGTGCGACTTCTAAGAAAAATCAAAAATGAAAATGGGGCCCTGGGGCCAAACTTAACCTGCCCTCCGCCCGACCACCGACCACAGCGCGATGACGATCATGAGCACGACAAAGGCCTTTATGATCAGCCCCCGATTGCCCTGCATGGCACGGTAGTACTTGTGCAGCTGCACGTGCGCCGAGTCGACAGACGCAGTCGCGTCGTCCAGGTCCGCATCGATGCGTGTGACCATCTCGGCCTGCTGCGCGACGAGGCCCGACAGCTTCTGGAACATTCCGCCGAGCTCCTGCGGCAGGGCAGGGGTGCGAGGCAACGGAGCGCGCGGCGGCGCAGCAAGCCGCGCCGAAAGTGAGCTCGCGCACGCCCGCTCGGGACTCGGCGCGGCCCGCGGGCGCTGAGCAGCGCGCGCACGGCGAGCGTCGAGTGCATCGTGCTCGTGGCGGCCTCCCTCTCGCGTAGGGAGCGCGGCGCCCAGTAGGTCTGTTGCTGAGAGTGCGCCCCGCCCTCGTCACCCAACTCGAGCGCCACGCTACCGCCACCCGCCTCGACGTCGTCGCCGCCGCCCGCACCGCCCGCGCCCGCGCCCGGCGAGGCGCCGTGCCGCGCGCGCGCCGCGATCGGCCGGCGGTGGAGGGCGCAGGTGGTCGCGAGAGGAAGCGAGGGCGTCTGCGCGACGCTGGCGAGCCGTGCAGCTCGCTGCTCGCGCGCCGACAGCAGCGCCTCGCGCTGCGCGAGCGCCGCCTGGAAGGCGGCGGTCGCGCCCGAGAGCGACGCGCGGAGCGACGCGGCGACGCCGTCGCGGTGCTGCGACGGGTGGCGGCCATCGACGTGCGCGCGCGCGAGGGTATCAATAGCGGCGCCGAGCCGGTGCATGTCCTGCTTGACCAGCAGCTTGAGCTGGTCGATCTCGACGACCGGGTCGTTGAAGAGCGACGTGCCCTTCGAGAGCCGCTCGAGCCGGCCGATGCGGTCGAGCGCGGCGTGCAGGTCGCGGCCGATCGCGCTCGCCGCCGTGGCAAGATCGGTGCGCGGCAGCTTGCGCCTGCGCGGCGGCTGGCCGTCGCACAGCTTGTCCGCAATCGCGAAGAACTCGGCGGTGCGATCCACGCGGCTCAAGCCGCCGGAGCCGCCCTTCATCGTGCGGGAGCGATGGCGGCCAGGAGGGCTGGTGGGCGCGCGCCCCGCAATCGGCCGGTCGCGCGACGCCCCCGCCAGCGGTCCACGCCACAGCAAGCGGGGCAAAGGGAATGCACTCGGAGGCGTGCAGCACGGCCTCTACTTCCTCCGCGCGCCCCGCCGCCCCTGCCCATCGACTGCGCCGGCACCACGAACAACGTACTTTTCGCCCCGGTCGGTGGGTTTGGGGTCGGCGAGGCGCGCGCGCGCGGCTGCGCAGGCGACGGTGGCGTGACCTGTTCTCCGACGATTGCTTTGCTTGCGACGGCTACGCCCTCGCGCTCTGGTGGCCGCGCTCCGCGCGCCCCGCCGCCCCTGCCCATCGACTGCGCCGGCAACACGAACAACGTACTTTTCGCCCCGGTCGGTGGGTTTGGGGGCGGCGAGGCGCGCGCGCGCCGCTTCATTAAGGTCCTCGTGGCGCTTGGCTCGCTGGTGGCGGGCGTCTTACTTTTCGGCGGCGGCGGGCGGTGCAGGGGCGTGGCCGGCGGCGGCGCGGGGGCAGTTATATACGATGTCGCCCACGTTGGACTCGGGTGGGTGGCACGCGCCAGCCAGGCGCGAGGAGGCCTTTGAGCCTGCTCCGCCGGTCGCCCCTCTGCGTGGCGTCGCTCGGGCTGCCAGGCAGCGAGTTGCGAGCCGGAGAATTCGTGCTCACTCACAACTTTAAAATTTTGAATTGCTCGTCCGTCCGTCCACACATCCAAGAGGATCACTACGATGGGAGGAGCCGGAGGATTCGTTGCGTGCGCGTCGCTCGTCCTGCTGCTCGTCGGCGGGGCTGCCGTCGCATCGCTTTTGCTCGGCCTTCTCCATGACGAACCAATGCTGCGCGGTCGCGCGTCCACCGCGCTCTCCGAGTCGTCGCCATCCAGGCCCACCCGCGCGGCATCACCCGCGCCCGAACCCGAGCAGGCCTTCGCCGTTGGCCGCAGGAATGGCCACCTGCCGATTGCAGCGCCGACGTTCGCCAAGAATTGCGACGACTGGCCGAGCACAGACACCGTCGCGGCTTTTGAGTCACTTGGCATCGACATCACGGGCATGGGCTGGCGCTGCCTCGACGCTTCTCGTGTGGAGCGGCTCGAGCGTGATCGCGGTGAGGTGCGCGCCGGTGTCGAGCTGAGTCCCGCGCAGTGCAAAGCGTGGTGCCTCAAGCAGCATCCGCGCGAGCTCTTCCTCGAGGATGGCGCGGCCGGCTGGTGCTGCGAGTGGCGGCCCGACAATGCTGGCGAGTGCGCGTGGTCCGACGGCGTCGCGCGCTTCACGCCAATCGAGGGGATGTGCGAACCCGGCCGCGGTGGCGCCCACGAGCCGTGCGCGCGCTCGCTCGCGTACAACCTGTGCGAGCTGGCCGAGGGCTTCCGGCTTTTCGATCGCGGCCGGTGCCTGTTCCACCGCGACGTCGTGCTCGCCCAGCTTGAGGCGAACAGCCGCAACGAGTGCTCGGTGCTCTGCGACCAGTACGCGGACAACGTCGTGTCGGGCGAGCAAACGTGCACCGGTTTTGCGTACCTCAAATCGACAAAAGAGGCGGGGCGCGGGCGGCACAGGCGGCAGCAGGCGCCGTGCATCCTGCTCTCAAAGTGCAAGCGGAGGCCGCGCGCCTCGGACGACTACGACTTTTTTTTGCGGCCTGAGGCGATCCCGCCGCTGCCCGCGCTGACGTGATCTCTTCTGACACCCGACGATCGCCCACGTGAGGCTCAGCGTGCCAACGTGGGGCGCAGCGCCACCTCGAGTGCGTGCCTGCAGGACACACTCGGGGGCCTAAGGCGTGCCGCCACGGCCCAGCGCGACGCCGCCGACGGCCAGCTGGCCCGCGGCGCGAGGCGCGCTGGGCGACGCGTCGCTCTATGCGACCGCGGGCGGCGTCGCCTGCGCCGACAGTCGGCTCGACGTGCACGACCCGCGATCGCTCGCCGCGACAGGCGGCCGCGTTGGGCCGCCATGTGCGGCACCCCCGCGACACCCGGCGCCCCGAGCGCCCATCCTCGCACTCACAGCTCGCGCGCAGGCGGCGCGGCTGCAGCCCGTATCGACGCAAAACACGTTCCGAAACACGCTGGCTCAAGCTCCAACGGGGGCTGCGTAGGGTTCGGAAGAACCCTATGTACCGTGCCGTCACGTCAGCGCGGGCAAAGGCGGGATCGCCTCAGGCCGCAGGAGAAATTCGTACACGGCGTCGGGGTGCGGCCTGAGCTTGCACATTGAAAGCAGGATGCACGTTGGGAGGTGCTGCTTGCGGTGGTTTGGCAGCCTGAGCGCATCGGGCTCGTACGCGAATCCGGTGCACGTCAGCCCGCCCGACACGACATTCTCCGCCTGCTGTGCGCAAAGCACCGAGCAGTGGTTTCGGCTGTTTGCCCGAAACTGGCCGATGATGACGTCGCGATGGCGCAGGCAACGCCCGTTGCCAAGCCTGCGGAAGCCTTCGGCGAGCTCGCACAGCTCGAAGGCAAGAGACCGCACGCACGTCTCGCCGTCAGTGCCGCCACCGCTGGGCTGGCACTGCCTGGCGAGCGGCGTGAAGCGCGCGACGCCGTCGGACCACGCGCACTCGCCAGCATTGTCAGGCCGCCACTCGCAGCACCAGCCGGCCGCGTCATTTTTGAGGAAGAGCTCGCGCGGATGCTGCTTGAGGCACCACGCTTTGCACTGCGCGGGACTCAGCTCGACACCGGCGCGCACCTCGCCGCGATCGCGCTCAAGCCTCTCCACACGAGAAGCGTGGAGGCAGCGCCAGCCCATGCCCGTGATGTCGATGCCAAGCGACTCAAAGACGTCAGCCAGCTTTTCGTCGGGCCAGCAGTCGCAGCTCTTGCCAATGGACGGGACGACGACTGGCAGCGGCACAGGCGAGAACCCCTCCGCTTTGAGGGCGGCGCGGCTGGCGCTGCGCGTGCGCAGAGCCTGCGCGCCCGGTGTTGCTTGACCGGTGAGGAGGGAGTGGATGAGCACGGCGGCGAGGCAGCTCGCCACCGCCAAGGCGACGACGACACGGCATCCTGCCCACATGCGGAGCACCAAACCCGGGAGCACGCGAAAACCAATCAGGCTGATCGGTTTTCAAGGCCATCAAGACTTGTCGACACTTTTCGCGCCATCAAGACTTGTCGAAGCAGGTGGAGAGGGCGCGCCACTCGGACGCAGACCAATGGCACGCGCGCTCCAAAGTGGCGCTAGAGGGCTTCCGGGCGCACGAAGAAGTCATACGTGCGGTCGGCGCGCGCACGCGTCTTGCAGCGCGCGAGAAGGACGCATGGCGGCGGGTTGATTCTCCAGCGCGTGAGCTCCATGGCGTCGGTCTGCCGCACGCCAGGTTTGAGGTACGCGAATCCGGTGCACGCCAGCTCGCCGGACACAGCGTTTTCCGCCTGCTGCGCGCAGAGCACCGAGCAAAAATTGCGGCTCTCCGCATCAAAGCGCCCAATGATCGCGTCGCTGCGGCGCAGGCAACGGCCGTCCTTGAGCGCGCGAAAGCCGGGGGCGAGCTCGCACAGGTTGAATGCGAGCGATCTTACGCACGGCTGGTCAGCCTCGGCGTCCCGTCGCTCGCACGACGAGCTCGTCGGCGTGAAGCGCGCGACGCCGTCGGACCACGCGCACTCGCCAGCATTGTCGGGCCGCCACTCGCAGCACCAGCCGGCCGCGTCATCCGCCTTGAGGAAGAGCTCGCGCGGGTGCTGCTCGAAGCACCACGCCCGGCAGTCTGCTGGGCTGAGCTCGGCGCCGCCACGCGCACTGCCGCTCCGCTCGCGCTCGAGCCGCTCCGCTCGCGTTGCATCAAGGCAGCGCCAGCCCATGGCTGCCACGTCCACGCCGAGCGACTCGAACACGGTGGCCACCTCGGCGTGAGGCCAGTCGTCGCAGTTCTTGGCGATGGCAGGTGCAATGATAGGCTTGTGGCTGCCGCTGGACCTGCGCACCACCGGCGCGGGAACGGGGTGAGCGCGACCGAGCGCCACGATCGCGAGCACGCCGTCGTCGATCGCCGCCTCAGTGTAGCCTCCGCCGGCGACGGCGACGGCGGCGAAGGCTACAACAACGAAGGCGACGGCGACGGCGACGGCGGCGCGCACGCGTCCACGCCTGCCAGAATTGCTCTCCGCCGACATCTCGGTTCTCGCCGTGCCGCTTGGCGTTGTCAGTGATCGCGTCGGCTGATCCGATGAGAGAGTGATCGATCTCGTACTCTGAGCCGTACACTGGCCGGACCAGCCCGGAACGCGCCCTATATCGACGTGTACGGACCCCGCTGCTCGTCGGCTGCGCTGCTCGCACCGCCGTGCGCGCGATGCTGCGCGGGCCTGTCGTGCGCGGAGAGCAGCTCGCACTCGGCCTCAGGCCGGCCGCCGGGCGAGCGCAGCGCGGCAGGAATGAACGAGGAGGGCGCGCCGACCGCAAGCGCTGCGCGCGGCCACGGCGCGTCGCACGAGGCGGCGGCGCGCCACGTGCGAAGCCGGAGGAGGAATGCGGCGGCGGCGCTCGCAAAGAGGCCAGCGCACGACGCGACCCCGAGCGCCGTCCGCGCGCTGCCACGCGCGGCGGGCGCGCGCGGCGCCCCCGCCGCACCGCCGACGGCCGCGCCGCTCAGCGCGAGCGGCGGCAGCAGCTCGGTGGCGCGCGCCTTGGCGACGGACGGATCGGCCGCGCCGATGGCAATCGTGAGCGTGCGGCTCCACTGCGCGCTCTGCCCCGCGCCGAGCCGCACGAGGGCAACCGGCTCGGGCGAGAGGGTAGCAGCCTCGGCGTAGAGGTTATACGCGTAGAGCGGAGAGGGCGGGAGCAGGCGCTGCTCGGAGCGCACAGATAGCGCGCCGCAGCGCAGCGAGAAGGCACCGCTCGGCTGCGCCGCACCCTGCGCGTGCGATGGCTGCGCGAAATTCGCCTTGATTTTGGTACCACCCTCTACCACGCGTGCCCACGCCAACGAGCCGTCGCCGCCGCCGGCGCGCGCGTACGTGGCGAGGGGCTCGGCCCACGAGGCGGCACCGTCGGTGTAGTACGCCGTATCCAGCCCGTCGAGCGTCGCGCTCCACCGCTCGTCCGTCGGCGCACCGTCCGCGTGCCAAAAGTTGTGCGAGTAGAAGGGGATCTGCCACTCGTCCCTCCCGCGGTTGCGCAGCTCCCACGACTCGAGCACGAGGCCGCCGACGAGGCCGGCGCGGGCGGAGGGCGGCAGGTCGACCAGCTCGAGCGTCCGCCGCAGCGAGTAGCCCCACCGGCCGCCGGGCAGCGACGCGTCGTGCTCGAGCGCGACCACGCTCCCGCCCGCGCTCGCGTTCACGCGCCACGACGGCGGCGCGGCGAAGGCGTAGGGCTCGTTGAAGCGATACAGGTCGTCGGGCGCGGCCGAATTGCACGCCGCGCAACTGCCCTTGCGCAGCGCGCCCACGCCCACCTTGAGAAACGCGCCGCCCGGCGCGGCCTCCTCGTAGCCGAGCACGCCGTTCGAGATCCGCGCCGACTCCGAGCCGGCGCCGCGCCAGCCGGCGGGGCAGGTGGCGCCGTCGTCGCCGCAGCCGAACTCGCCGGCGAGGCCGATCGCCGCCTCCGTCCATGCCGGGTCGTGCGGCGCGCGCCACGAGTCCGCCTCGCACAGCGCGTGCCCGCCGAGCGTAAAGTCGCCGACCATCGAACCCCAGTCGAAGCGCGACGAGCGGTAGAAGGTGCGGGCGAGGGCCGCGGCGTCCGACGCGTCGGCCGGCGGCAAGTAGATGTTGGCACGCAGCGCGCCCGATGGCGTCGAGAGTGGAAGCAGCTCGTAGGGAGACGCTGAGCACGCCGCCGCGGCGACGAGCTGCAGCATCTCGCGAGCAGCTGCAGCAGGGGCTTTCGCGTCGGGCGGATGCGTTCCTCTCCGCAAAGGCACTTTCAGCTCGAGCGTTCCAGCTCAGCGGTCGCCGCCATGAGCCACGCGGGAGGGCAGGCGCCCAAGCGCGAGCACGACGGCGACTGGTGCGCGCGCGCGCGCGCGCGCGCGCGCGCGCGCGTCTTGGGCGCCTTGGGTGGCAGCGAAACGCGCGTTCTGCACGCGCGCGGTCTGCCCACACCCGCGCGCCGCAGCTCATGCGCGCCGCCGCCGCGCTGCGCGTTCGCTCGCGCGCGCGCGCGCATGCTCGCGCCGCGCGCAGGGACGGTCGCGACGCGCGCGAGCCGATGATGGGCGCGTTGGCGGCGGGCCGCGCGGCGCCGATCCCGCCTTTGCCCTTCCACGGCGGCGGCAAACGGCGCAAGACAGGCTGCGGCTGCGGCGCGATGGGCGGTCCGGCCGGCGTCGGCGTCGGCGGCCTGCCTGTCGGCGCGGTCGTGGCGGCGGTCGCGGCGGCGGCCGCGCCGTTCTCGCAGTGGCAGGGCGCGGCGCTCCTCGCCGTCTCCGCCACGCCGTCCGAGCCCGAGCCCGGCGAGATCGAGGACGGCGAGATCGGCGAGCCGCCACGCCAGCAAGGCGCGCCGCCACCGCCGCCGCCGCCGCCGCCGCCGCCGCCGGCGGCGGCGCATCAGCCGGTGGCGCAGCCGCAGCCGCCGCAGTGGCGGCCGCCGCCACCGCCCGCACCGAGCGCGGCTGGCCCACCGCCACCGCCGCCCGGCCCGCCGCCGCCGCCGCCACCGCCCTCCGCGAGACCGCCGCCGCCGCCGCCGCCTGGCGGGCCGCCGCTGGCGCCTCCCGCGCGCGCCGACGTGTCGCCGGCACGCGGCGCGGGCGACGAAGGTGGCAGCGGCGGCGGCGGCGGTGGCGGCGGCGGCGGTCCCGGGACGTCGCCGTTGCGCGTGCCGCCGCCGCCTCCGCCCAGCCGCCCGCCCGCCTCGTCCCCGCTACGCATCAACGCGCGCATCGCGGCGGTCGATCCCCTTGCGGCAGCCGTCAACCCCCTCGCGTCCGAACCGCGCGTGCCGCTTTCCGCCGAGCGGCCAGTGGCGGTGGGGGCGGCCGCTACCGCTGCCGCGGTGACCGTCGACGAGTCGCCGTCGGCACTCAGCCGCCGGCGCGCGCGCGTCGGTTGGGGCGAGGGCCTCGCCGCGCGCGCGACGACGAGCCGTGGCGCTCAGCCGACGGGGCAGCCGGGCGGCGAGGCCGGCGCAGGAGGGCGAGAGGGCGGCGGCGCGGCGTGCTGCGAGGTCGATGGAGAGGGCAATGGGTGCGCCGCGCCGTGCATACCGCGCGCTGCCGCCGCGACTATCGCGCCCGTCGAGGCCGATGCGCCCGCAGCCACGCGCGTCGCGTGCGACCGGGGCGCGGACGCACAGCCGCCGCCGCTGCCACACGCGACGCTCTCACCTTGTGACTCTCGACTGGGCGCGGGCGGCAGGGCGGGCGCGGCGGGCGCACCGCCGCCGCCATCGCTGCCTGCTAGCGTGCGCCACCCGCTCCACCAGCAGCCGCAGCCGCAGCCGCAGCCGCCACCGCCGCCGCGGCCGCCGCCGCCGGCCGCCGCCGCCGCCGGCTGCGGCCGCGGCAGCGGCGCGGCGGTGCTGTGCGAGGCGCCGCGCCCGCCGTCGGTGCCTCAATCGCCCCCGCGCGCCACCGCGCCGCAGCACCGCCACGGCGTGCCACCGCCGCCGCCGCCGCCGCCGCCGCCGCCGCCGCCGCCCCACGCGGCGGACGCGCGCGGCGCCGCCGTGCGCGCGCCGACCGGTGTGTCGGCGATGTGCTGCGGCGGTCAGCGCGGCGGCACGACGGGCGCGACAGCGGGCAGCGCGGCGCAGCCGATCGCGCACCCGCCGCCCCAACCGACGGCTACTGCGCCGCGAGAGGCGCGCGTCGAGCCGGCCGCGCCGCCGGCCGTCCCATCCGGCGCGCGCGCGCGCGGCGCGACCGGCGGCGCGGCCGGCAGCGCGGCCGGCGGTCTGCGCGCGTGCAAGGAGGCGCTGCTTGGGCAGATCGCCGAGGTGGACGCGCAGATCGAGGCCGCCGAGGCCGCCCTCCAGTCCGCCCTTGCCGCGGCAGAGCACGTCGAGTCGGAGAAGGTTAGCGATGCCGCACGGCGCGACGGGCAGGCGGACCTCCGCACCGGCGGCGGCGGCACCGGCGGCGGCGCCGGGAGTGGTGGCGGCGGCGGCGGTGGCGGCGGCGGCGGTGGCGGCGGCGGCTCGCCGCACGTCGGCGCGCGGCTCATCCCGCGCCCGCAGTCTCCCGCGCGGCTGCTCGAGGAGATCTACCTGCGCAACCGTGAGCGCGCGCACGCCGCCGCCGCCAAGCTGAGCGCCTTCGCCACGCGTCCGCTCCTCGCGCCCGCGCCGCGCGCCGACGCGCCGCGCCGCGCGCTCCAGCCGTCGGAGCTGCCAATCACGCGGCTCAACGCCGACGCGCACGAGCGGCGGAGGCCGGCGCTGCTGCGGCTCGTGCGCGAGCGCACGCACAGCCTCGCGCGCCTCGGCGCCGCGCTGCGCGACGAGTACCGCGCGCGCGACCGCGCGTGGCGCGCGCGCCTCGCGGCGGACGCGGCGGCGGGCGCGGGCGTAGGCGCGGGCGCGAGCGCGGCCGTGCGGCCGGCGGCGGCGGCGGGGGGCGCGCGCGCGGGCAGAGATGGCGCCGACGGCGCGCGGCGGCGCGCGTCGGGTGCCGCCAGCGCCGCCGCCGAGTGCGTCGAGTCGGAGGATGAGCCGGCGGCGGCGGCGGGCTCGGCGGCGGCGGGCTCGGCGGCGGCGGGCTGCGGCGGCGTGCGCGCGTCGCGCACGCGCTCGACGGACGCCGTGCGCTCCGACGAGGAGCTCGAGGCGGTGATCCGGCAGATCGAGGAGCAGGAGCGCGCGCAGCGCTCGGAGCGGTACATCGCCGGCCAGGCCGCGCGCTGCCCCGATCAGATCATCTGCCCGCACGCCCTCCGACGTCGCTTCTCGTCGAAGAACAGCCTCGTGCCCGACGCGCGCGCGGCGGACAAGGAGCGCAAGGCGAGGACGGCGTGGGGCGAGGTGGAGCGGCAGGTCTTCGTCGAGCGCTTCCTCCTCTTCCCCAAGAACTGGCGCAAGATCGCCGCCGGCCTGCAGTGGAAGTCGCCGGGCGAGTGCGCCTACCTGTACTACACGCACAAGCACCGCCTCTCACTCAAGCAGACGCTCTCCAAGCAGACAGCAAAGAAGAGGCCAGCGCACAGCTACGCGCGCGCGGCAACAGCGGCGGCGGCGGCGGCGGCGGCGGCGGCGGGCACGACCGCCGCAGCCGCCGCCGACGCGCGCGCGGGCGGCGCGCCCAACGGCGGCGGCGGCGGCGGCGGCGGTGGCAGCACGCCGCGCGCGCGCGCCGCCCACTCGCCGCGCGCGCCGACCGATGCGGCACGTGCGGTCGCGAGTGCGGGCGCGGGCGGCGAGGGGACAGCGGGCGGCGGCGGCGGCGGCGGGCCGACGGGCCGGCGCGCGCGCGCCGTGTGCGAGTCGGACGACGACGACGAAGACGGCAACGACGACGCGGTCGCCGCCGCCGCCGCGGAGCGCTCGCACATGGCAAGCGTCGTCGAGTGCGCCGCGCCGCCGGTGCTTCCCGCCGCGCCGCGCGCGTCCGGCTCCGGCCGCTGGTCGGAGGCGGAGCGGCAGACGTTGGCGGAGGCGCTCGCGCTCTACGGCTCCGACTTTCGCGCCGCCGCCGAGCTGGTCGGCTCTAAGAGCGACTCGCAATGCCGCGCCTACTTCAACGCAAACCGCGCGGCGATTGCCGCAGACGCGAGCGCGATCAGGTGCCACCAGAGCGCCGGCCTCGCTGCGGCGGCGTCGGGCGCCGCTGCCGAGCGCGCGCGCGGCGAGGCGGCAGCCGACGCCGGACCCGCCGCCGCCGCCGCCGCCGCGGCGGACGGCGCAGCCGCCGCCGCCGCCGCCGCGCCGCCGCCGCCGTCCGGCGCGAGCGGCAAGCAGAGCGTCGCTTCTGTCGCGCTCCCGCGCAGGCGCGCGTCTGCACAATGGAATGTTGCCGAGCAGCGCGCCTTTGTCGCGCTGCTCGGCGAGCACGGGCGCGACTGGGCGGCGATCGCAACGTCCCTGCACTCGAAGACGCCGGCGCAGGTGAGGGCCTTTTTCACCTCGGCCAAGGCGCGACTTGGGCTCGGCGCGGTGCTCGCGAGCTACGACGCCGCCGCCGCCACCGCCGCCGCCACCGCCGCCGCTGCCGCCGCCGCTGCCACCGCCGCCGCCGCGCCCGCCGCCGCCGCGCCCGCCGCCGCTGCGCCCGCCGCCGCTGCGCCGAGCGCGTGCGGCCCAGCCGACGGCGCGTGCGGCCCAGCCGACGGCGCGTGCGGCCCAACCGACGGTGGTGGCACGACCACGACCGCGACTGCGACGACGGCCGCGACGGTCAAAAGGCCGGGCGGCGGAGCCGCTGGCGGCGCGCCCAAGCGGCGGCGCGGCGCGACTGCCCTCGCCGACAAGGCCGACAAGGGCAAGGCGGCGGCGTGCGCGAGCGCAGCGGCGTGCACGGCCGGCGACACGACCGCCGCGTCCGACGCGGCCGCCCCGCGCCACGCGCCGCTCACCGACGCGCCCACCCCGCGCGCGTCGGGCTTCCCGCGCATCTCGGAGCCGGAGACGCTCGATGCGGCCGCTGCCCTCCTCGCCGCGGGCGTTGCTACGATGGATGGCGTGGATGGCGGCGCGCAGGCGCCGGCGTCGCTGCCCACGTCGGACGGCGATGGCGTGTGCGCGACGCAGCAGCAGCAGCAGCTAGCGCAGCAGCAGCAGCAGCAGCTGGCGCAGCAGCAGATGCGCGCGCCGTACGGCCAGCAGCAGGTGCACGCGCCGCCTCTCGGCTACGTCTTTGCCGGCTGTTACAGCTACGCCCAGCAGCCGCCCGGGCTGGGGCCGCAGCCGCAGCCGCAGCCGCAATGCATCGGCGCGCCGCAGCCCGGCGGTGGCTACGCGTACGGAGGGCTGCACGCGCACCTCGCGCAGCAGCAGATGGCCGGCGCACAGCTCGTGCGCGCGCGCGCGCGCGCCGGCATCCGCGCGTAGTCGCCCGCTGGGTTACAAACAAAAACATCTGCTTCCGCCGCGCCCGCTGACCGCGCGACACCGCGCGCCACGCTCCCACTCGGCTGCGCGCGGCGCCGCGCGCCAGCTCATGGGCGTGTCCGTCCCGCAGGGCTACGCGCAAGGCATGCCGATGCACCCGCTGCACATGGCGCAGCAGCAGTCGCAGCAGCAGCAGCAGCCGTGCTGCTACGCGGCGCACACCGGACCACCGTACGGGCACACCGGACCACCGTACGGGCGCGGCGGCCACCTGCCGCTCCTCTCGGGGTATTGCCCGATGCAGCCACAGGCGGAGCAGTCGCAATGCGCTCCCATGTGCGCGCCGCTGCCCGGCGTCGGCTTTGCGCTGCTCTCCGCAGCGCAGCGGCAGCAGCAGCCGCTGCCCCAGCAGCAGCCCCAGCTACCCCAGCAGCAGCCCCAGCTACCCCAGCAGCAGCAGCAGCAGCAGCAGCTGGCACAGCTGGCGCAGCAGCATCCCGCGTGCAGCGCGGCCGGCGGCGGCAACTGTGCCGACAGCTCCAGTCCGCTCGGCTGCGGCAGCAGCTGCGGCGGCCTCGCGACCGCCGCAGCATTTGAGCGCGTCAAGCAGCAGATCGAGCAATGCGCGCGATTGGGCGGTGCTCCGCTCTCTGAGCTGCGCACTGCGCCATCGTGCGCACCGTCCAAGCCGCCGAGCGCGCAGGCGAGCAGGGCCATGTCGCCGAGTGGGTACGCGCCGCCTGCCCCGCCATCGTGTGCGCACGGCGCAGGCGCAAAGGCGCACGCCGCGCTCGCAAAGGCGCGCCGCGGCTCGGCGCGCTCGCCCTCGCCGATCGCGCGCGCGTCGCCCGCGACGGCCGCCGACGCCGAGCCGCGCGCCGACGAGACGGTGGCGATCGGCGAGGGCGCGGATGCACACGATGGCTGCGCATGCGGCCTGTCGATGCTGAGCGGCGCGACTGTCGCGCTCGCAGCCGCGGCCGGCACCGACGCGGACGTGCCGCCGCCCGCGAGCGCTCCGCACTCCGTCGGTGCGGCTGTCGAGCTGACGCCGCCGCGGCCGCGCAAGCAGCGGCCTGCGAGGACACAGCTCGCGACGGCTGAGAACGCAGCGGCGCTGCACGCGTCAGTTGGCTCTCCCTCGCTCGAGCAGCGCGCGCTGCCCAATCTGGCCGCGGTCGCTACCCCGCCCTTGAGCAGCACCGTCGCCGCGCCCGCCGCACGGCCGGCAGCTGAGGGCCTGGCCGAGGCTACGGCGCGCTCCGTCGAGGCCACCGCCGCATCGCACGGGGGCGAGGCAAGCGCAGAGGGCGATGGCGATGGCGATGGTGATGGCGATGGTGGGGGCGATGGCGATGGCGATGGCGATGGCGATGGCGGTGGCGCGGCTGCCGATGCGCCCGCGCCCGTCTGCCCGGCCGCGCTCGCCGCCGTTGCCGCTGTGCCAGACGCCGCGGCGGCCGAGGCGATCGCGGCCACCGTCAGGGCCACTGCCGTCGCCGCGGCGGAGGCGTTGGCGGCAGAGGCGGCCGTGGCGGAGGCGCGGCGCGCGCGAGAGCGCGAGCGTGCCGAGGCTGCGGGGGCGGCGGCAGCGGAGGCGGCGGCGGAGGTCACGGAAGCGCAGGCGGACGTGGAAGCCAAGACGGCTCAACTGGCGGAGGCGGAGGCGGAGGCGGAGGCGGCGGGAGGCACCGCGCAGGCTGCAAGGGCGCGCGACACGGTGACCACTGAGGCGGGTGCCACCGCTCCCAAGTCCAGCGCGAGAGGGGCGGCTGCAATACGAATGGGCCTGCCCGCGGATGACGCGTACCCTTCGGCCGCTGCGCTGGAGCCGTGCGCGCGTGGGCACTCGGACGAGGCGACGCAGCCGCCGCAGCCGCCGCAGCCGACAGGATCGGGCCCACACGCCGCGTCCGGCGCAGTTTCGTCATCGCGCTCTGAGCCGGATCGCGCTGTGCGGGATGACGAGAAGGAGGCGAGGGGCGCCTCGCCTCTGGCTGCGTGTGCGGCGCACGCTGCTGCGCTCGACGCTCAAGGTGCGCTCGCGGCTGAGGCGGACGGCGCTGACGAGGGCACGCAGCCGCCGCTCACCCAGGAAGAGGAGGCGGAGGCCGAGCGCCCATTGCTTTCTGTTGGGCCGCACAGCGCGCCGCACAGCCACGTGCCGTCCGAGCCGCCCACGCCTGACCGCTGCGCAGGGAGCGCCGGGAAGCAGCCGCAGCCGATGCCGCAGCCGCAGCCGATGCCGCAGCCGATGCCGCAGCCGATGCTGCAGCCGCAGCCGCAGCCGCATGCCGTGGCAGACAAGGTCATCGAGCCGATGCAGGTGCGCAGCGCACATGGCAGGATCGCGTGCCTTCCCCTCCGCACATGGCAGGATCGCGTGCCTTCCCCTCCGCACATGGCAGGATCGCGTGCCTTCCCTTTCGCGTGCGATGCGCCAGCCGGCACCATGCGCGCACACAGCGGCGGCCCTTTGGTGTCGCGCGCTCACATGGCGCCGCCCCGCCGTCCGCGCGACCCGTTTGGCGCAGGTGTACGCGGGTGGCGCTGCCGTCCCGGCTGCTGGCGCCGAGGCTAAGCGGTCGGGGTCGGACACAGGCGAGGGCGCTGGGGCCGGCGGCAGCAGTGGCGGCGAGAGGGGAGAGCGAGGCGGCGACGGCGGCGCAGACGATGATGACGACGACGATGACACGGATGACGGCATCCCGCTCAGCCTTCGCCTCGCGTCTGCACGTGGCGAGTGACCGCGGACAAGGGTAAATAGCTGTTGGCAGTTGGCTCCACCTCCATCGTGGGAATGGTGTGCGGCGATTGCGAGTCGAAGCTTTCGCGCGTTGGAGCGCCCGACCCGTGGAAATCGGGCTCGCGCAACAACAACGAGCCGGGCGGGCGGCGCATTGGTGAGAACAAGGCGCTGGGCAAGAGCTACGCGGCGCATCGCCACAATCCGTACGCGCGCAGCGCGTGCACGGTGTGCAAGCAGCCGGTCAGCCACGCCAGCGGCCTCTTCTGCCAGCCGTGCGCCTACTCCAAGGGCGTGTGCGCGATGTGCGGCAAGCAGGTGCTTGACACGCGCTTCTACGCGATGGGAGACGGCAGCTTCGGCAAGGGGCGCAAGCACGACCCGAAGACCTTCCACCCGGACGGATGGGCGCCCGAAAGCGCGCCTGCCGCGGACGAGCCGCCGGCTGCCAAGCCAAAGAAGCGGCCCAAGCCTGCGACGCCAGCGACGCCGGCGCCTGCCGCCCCCGCCGCACGCGCTGCCGAGACGAGCGGAGCCGATCCGGCTGGCTGGCAGCACGACGCCTCGACGGGCCTGTTCTTTTGCGTGCAGGCCCAAGCCTACTACGACGCACACTCGGCCATGTACTTTGCGGGCGGGCAGTGGAGCAAGGAGCTGCCGCAGCAGCCCGCCGCGTGCGCGCAGCACGGCGCGGCCGCGTGCGCGCAGCCCGGCGCGGCTACGTGCGCACAGCCCGGCGCGGGGAGCGGCGAGGGTGCGCCTGGGCACCCGCTTCGCGCGTCTGCGTGTGCGTCTGCGCCCGCAGCGGCAGCAATGGCAGGGTCGCATGGTGCAAGTGCCGCACGCGAGGCGCGCAGTGTAGGCGCACCAGCATCTGCTGAGTCCGCGTGAGATGATCGGACGCTTGCCAGCGGCATGATTGAAAAAAAAATCACGTGATCCATTCGTGTCAACTCAACTGTCACCGGCCAGAGGCGAGGGCCGTCCAGACGCAGCAGCTTCACTCGTCACCGAGGAAAAGGGTGTCCACGACGGGCAGGGTGACCTCGAGGCATTCCTTGTCCGCCACCCACTTTGCATTGCCGCGCTCGTCGTCCACCGCCTTGGGCAGGTGGATGCGCACCTTGTGCCTCGGCGTGCGGAGCGTGAGGCGCGTACGCTGCACCTCGAGGTCGAGCTCGGACGCTTTGGCGCCGGGCAGCTGGATGCGGACGACGAGGTCCTCGCAGCTCGCGGTGCCCGGGTTGCGAGTCGGATCAATCCCGAGGAACATGTCCTGCGGCGAGACGCGCTGCTTGTACACCAGCTCATACGCGGCGGCCGCGCGGCCGTCGTCAGCATCGAAGCCGTCGTCCGCGTCGACCTCGTTCTCGGCCCAGATCTCGTTGCGGTCAGCGGGCGGCCTGGAGGGCGGCTGCGGCGGCTTGGCCACAAGCTGCGACACTGTTCCCGGCGTCAGCTGCGCCCGTTTCGGCTCGCGCGCCGCGCAGCTCGCCTCGCTATCCGCGAAGAGCGCCCCGAGCCCAGCCAGCTCCGCCATCGATTCGAAACGAACGGTGACGCCCCGCAACTACATTGGTGAAAGGGCCACCATGTAGTTGCGGGCGCTTCAAGGAAACTCATACCCATAGGCAGCTCTTTGGGGCTGAAGGCCAGACAGAAGTCATCACTGGCGCGCGGGCCGCCGTCGGCGGCGCGATGCCGCCGCTTGACGGCGTGCACGCGCCCACGGTGGGGCAGGGATGCGCAACGCACGCGTGCACTGCGGACGCTGCCGACGTCGCGCCCGCCACGGCGCGGCTGACGCTCACGCAGCCGGCGCGCTCGCCGCGCGCGGCGGCGCCGGCGCGGGCGGGCGACGGCGCGCGCCGCGCGCGCGGCGTGCCGACGGCGCCGAGGTCGCCGCCGCCGCCGGCCGGCGCGCGGAGCTTACCCGGCAGCGCTCTCGCCCCGCCCGCGCAGCCGCTGCGCGACGCGTCGCCTGAGGCACGCGCGTGGCTCGTGGTCGTCGCGGTCGACGCGCTCGCGCTGTGCTCGTATGCGGCCGCGCTGCTCGCGCACGAGACGGCGATCGGCGCGCGCGTATACGCGGCCGCGCTGCTGGACGGCGCGATTGGCGTGCTCTGGTTCGCGTTCAGCGCCGTGCGCGCCGAGAGCGTCGTCGAGCTCTGGGGCGCGACGGCGGTCGGCGCGGCCGTGACGGGCGTGCTGTGCGCGCAGCAGCTCAACGCCTTCGACGCGTCTCCCGCGCGCGGCGCGACGCGCGGGCTCGGCGCGCGCTGGCTGATCCCGCCCGCGGCGGCAACATATGGCCCGATCTGCGCGCAGCTCCTCCTCCTCGCCGCCGCCGTTGAGCGCGGCCGGCACGCGCGCCGCTCATTTGGCGCCCACGTGTTTGCCGCCTACGGCAGCAGCCTGCCGCTCCGCAGGCTGCACGAGACGCGCATGTGGCTGCGCGCGCTGCTTAGGCTCGACGTGCTGCTCCTGCCGCTGCTTGCCGTCGCGCTCGGCGTGCTCCTCGACCCGACAGATCGCCGCGCCGCCGACGAGGCGCGCGACGGCGCGCCGCAGCTCGCGCGCCGCGCGCACGGCGTCGGGCTGAGCGCTTTCGCCCTCGTCGCCGCGGCCGCGCTCGTGTGCGCGCGCGAGGCGGTGCGCCGGCGCTCGCGCCGCCTCGCCCTCGCCGCCGCCCTGCTCGCGCCCTGCTCGCCCGCCTACTTCTGTTACGCCTACTTCTGCTATGCCGTCGCGGCGCTGATCGGCGGCGTGCGCTCCGCTGCCCGCGAAACTGCGCCAGGCGGCGCGCAGGCCGCTCCGGTCGCGGCGATGGCCGTGTGCGCGCTCGCGGTACGCGCGGCGCTCGTCGCCGCGCTGCGTGCGTGCGTGCGCGACTTTGCGCGCGAGAGCGAGCTCCTGGCTGCGCTCGCCACGCCGCCGCCGCTGCCCGCGGACCTGCTCACCGGCTGCACGGATGCCGAGGCCACCGCGCTGCGCCTGCTCGTGCGCGGCGTGCACGTCGCGATGCGCACGGCGCGCACGGTGCAGCCGGGCGCAGTGCGCGGCGCCGGCGCGCACGGCGCGCTTGCGCGCTCGCGCGCCCGCAGCCGCGGCACGCGCGCCGTCGTCGCCGACGGCGCGCGCTGGGACGCGCACGCGCACGCCGACGGCGACGACGGCGACGACGGCGACGACGGCGGCGACGACGGCGACGGCGACGACAGCCTTGATGGCGCGCGCGCGCAGCCGCCGCCTTTTGACGAAGGGACGGCGACGAGCTTTACGCGTGCGAGTGGCAGCACGCGCGGCAGCTTTGCGCTGCGCGCCGTTCGTGTGCACTCGCGCGTCGCGTCGCTCGACGACGGCGGCGGAGCGCACGGCGGCGGAGCGCACGGCGGCGGAGCGCACGGCGGCGGAGCGCACGGCGGCGGCGGCGGCGGCGGCGGCGGCGGTGGCAGCTGCGCCAGCTCGTTCAAGGCGGCGCTCAGCGGCGCGACGGGCTGGGGCGCGGCGCGGCGCGGCGCGGGCGCGGGCGCCGGCGCGGGCGCGGGCGCAGGCGCGGGCGCAGGCGCGCGCGCGCGCGCGCGCGCGCGCGCGGCTCCGTCTCCGCCTCGTTCCACGGCGTGCCCGCCTCGTGCCGCCGCGCGACTCTGCCCGCCCTTCCACCCGCCGCCGCCTCTTTTCAATCGTCGCTCAGCTGCGCGGCGCGCAGGCGGGCGTCGTGCTGCCAGGCGGTTGCGAGCGGCGGCAGCAGCAGCGTCGGCGATGCGGTGGGCAAGCTGCTCGGCGGCGTGCTGCTCGGCGGCGGCGGCGCGATCTTGTTCGACGAGCCCACGCCGCGCGCGCGCAGGTTGCGTGCGCTCTCGCTCGCCGACGCGCTCGCCGACGGCGGCGCGGCGGGCGCGAGCGTGTCGCGCTCTTCCATCGTGTGGGCGCAGCGCGGCGCGGCGCGGCGGCTTGTGCAGCTGTCGGCCGACCTGGCGACGCTGCGCTGGTCGTGGAGCGAGTACGTGCTCATTGACGAGCTGCACGAGGTGCGGCTGCCCGCCGCGTCCGACATCGCGCGCCGCGGCTCGACCGCCGAGCCGCCCGCCGCCGCGAGCGAGCCGCGCGTGCTCGAGCTCGTCTACGGCGCGGGCAGGGCGCAGCGCGCGATCGAGCTCACCTTCGACTCGGCGCTCGAGTGCGCGTCGTGGCGCCTCGGCGTGCGCGTGCTGCTCGCGCGCTCGGCGGGCGGCGGCTGGGCGGACTCGGCCATGCTGCGAGAGCTGCTGCTGCCCGCATTTAAAAAGGTCGACAAGGACGCGACGGGCGGGATTGACCGCGACGAGGTGCGCGCGCTGCTCGCGATGCTCAACGTCGAGCCGCGCGCCGCCGACCTCGCCCTCCTCACCACCCAGCTCGACGTTGGCACCTCGAACGACTTGTCCCTTGCCGAGCTGAGTGACCTGGTGAGCGCGCGCCACGCGCAGGCCGCCGTGCACGCGGACAACCCGACGGCCGCGCTCTTCGCCCGGTACGCGCGCGCGCCGCCGGACGGCGGCGCGATGAGCCTGCGCCAGTTCGAGGCCTTCTGGCGCGCCGAGCAAGGCGGAGTCGAGCTGCCCAGCTCCATGCGCCGCGCGTGGCGTGAGCTCGCGTCGACGCCCGCGCCCGGCGGCGCGCGCGCGCCGGCCGGCTCCGTCGACGCTGAGCGCTTTGTCAGGCTGCTGCTCGACGCGAGCAACGATGCCTTCTGCTCGCGCGCGGGCGCGCTCGACGCCGCGTCGCTCGACCAGCCGCTCTGCGCCTACTTCATCGAGTCGTCGCACAACACGTACCTGACGGGCGACCAGCTCGCGTCCGCGTCGTCCGCTGAGATGTTCGAGCGCGCGCTGCTGCTCGGCGTGCGCTGCGTCGAGCTGGACGTGCACGATGGGCAGGACGGGCGGCCCGAGCTCAAGCACGGCGGCACTCTCACCTCGCGCCTCAAGCTCGACGACGCCCTCCGCGCCATCCATCGGTGCGCCTTCGCCTCGTCGCCCCTGCCGCTCATCCTCTCCCTCGAGGTGCACTGCGCGCTCAAGCAGCAGGCGGTGCTCGCTGCGGCTCTGCGCGCCTTCTTTGGCGAGAGCCTCCTCCTGCCCGACCAGGCCAAGCGCCAGGCCGACGCCGACGCGCGCCAGCTCGACCGCCTGCCCGCGCCAAGCGCGCTGCTCCGGCGGGTCATTGTGAAGGCCAAGGCGCCGCTGCCAATGCCGCGCTCGCCGCGCCTGCACGATCGGCTGCGCGCGGGCGCGGGCGCGCCGCTGCGCCACGCGGCGAGCCTCGACAGCGTCCTCGACCAAGACGCGCGCGCCGGCGCCGCCGGCGCGGCGCGCGGCGCGCCCAGTGCGTTGCCCCGCGCGCGCGCCGGCGCGGCGTCGCTGCCGCCGCCGCCGCACGCGCCGCAGCTCGCGCCGCGCTCGGCGTCGACGTGTGCCGTCCTCGTCGCGCACGCGGAGCCGCCGTGCGCGTCGAGCACCGCGCGCCGCACCGACAGCGAAGACGGCGGCGACGCCGTCGGCGCCGCCGCGGGCGCGCGTGCGAGCGGCGCGCGCGCGCTGGCCGTCGGCGGTGAGCTGCGCGATGGCATGGCCGGCCTGCTGCCGAGCGCGCTGCGCCGGCTGCGGCCGAGCGACGCCGCGCCCACCGCCGACGGCGCCGCCGACGGCGCCGCCGACTCGCCCATCGCCGGCGCGCGCGCCGGCGGCGCGCGCGGCTCACGCGTTGCGCCCGAGCTCGCCGCCGTCGCCTTCCTGGTCGGCAAGAAGGGCAAGGACGTGCCCGCGTACGCGGAGCCGTCGTACGCGATCGCGTCGTACGGCGAGCAGCGCGCCGAGGCGCTCGCGCGCGGCGCGGATTGGGGCCGAGCGTGGATGGGTCACAACAATCACCAGCTCTCGCGCGCCTACCCGCGTGGCTCGCGCGTCGACTCGTCCAACTACGCGCCCACGCCGCTGTGGGACGCGGGCGCGCAGATCGTCGCGCTCAACTACCAGACGTGCGACGAGGCGGTGCAGCTCTCGCGCGGCAAGTTCCGCGCCAACGGCGGCTGCGGCTACGTGCTCAAGCCGACGTACATGCGCGCCGAGGGGCCGCGCGCCGACGCGGATGCCGCGCGCGACGTCAGCCGGCCGCTTGGCGGCGCGGCGCGCGCCGACGGCTTGGCGCGCGCTGGCGTCGAGCGCGAGGGCGCGCGCGCGCCGCCCACGCCCGCCTCGCTCGAGGCCGGCCCGCTCGGGATGCCGCGCACGCTGACGGCTGTGACGGTGACGGTGATCCTCGGCCGCCATTTGCCAAAGGTGGGTGAGGATCGTCCCGAGGACGAGCGGTGGGTGCAGGCGCACTCGCCGCTGATGCGCGCGGCGCAGCCATCGTCCGCGCCCGTCTGCTCGCCCGCCGTCCGCCTCGAGCTGCACGGCGGCCGCTTCGCCGGCGCGACCGCGCACGGGCCGCTCGCGCTGGCGCGCGTCGAGCACGGCGGCGTCTTTGAGACGGCGCCCGTCGGATTCGACGGTCTTTCGCCCGTCTGGGGCGAGGCGTGCACGCTCGTCGCGTCGGACGTGGACTGCGCCGTGCTGCGTGTGCTCGTCCTCGACCGCTCGACGTCGGGCGCGCGGCGCGCGGCGTCGCGCGGCGGCGGTTCGCTGCTCACGCGCGCGCCGAGCGCCGCCGCCGCCGCCGCCGCGCCGCCGTTGGGCGCGGCCGCCGCGGCGGACGCGGCGCGCCGCGCGCCCGTGGGCAGCGAAGGGACGAGCGGCTCGAGCCTGATGGGCTGGCAGACGCTGCCGCTCAGCGCGCTGCGCCGCGGCTATGTCTCGCTCGGCGTGCGCGATAGGCACGGCGTCGGCGTGCGCTTTGCGCGCCTGCTACTCCACGTGTCGGTGGACACGACGGCGCTCTGGCAGCGCGACGAGGACGAGGAGGAGGACGAGGATGAGGATGAGGGGGGCGGGCGCGCAGCGGCGGCGCTCGTGCAGCCGCTGCAGCAGCAGGTGCAGCAGCAGGTGCAGCAGCAGGTGCAGCAGCAGGTGCAGCAGCAGGTGCAGCAGCAGGTGCAGCGGTCGTGCCGACCGTCGCTTCGCGCGCCGCTCAGCGAGGCACGCGATGAGGCGACGGCGGCGGCGGCGGTGGCAGCGGTGGCGGCGGTGGCGCAGCGCGCGCAGCGCGCGCAGCGCGAGGCAGAGGCGCGCGCGCTGTGGGACAGGCGGCTCGCGCAGCTGACGGCGGCCGCTGCGGCGTGCGAGGCGCCTCCCGGGCAGAGGCGCGCGTGCGCACTGACACCGCTCAGCTCCGGCTGCACGCACGCTGCCGACAGCAACGGCGGCAAGGGGGCCGCACCTCGCGCACCGCGCGCTGAGCTCGCGCGGTGGGGAAGCGGCGGCGGCTTGGCGTGGCCGCAGCTCGGCAGCCGGCAGCCGTCTGCCGAGCTGCCGCCGCGGCGCGAGCAGGCGGCGCGCGTTGTGCGCGCGAGCGCCGGCGCCGGCGCGGACGCGCGCGACGCGAGCGCCTGCGCGCCCACGTCCGGCGCGCAGCACGCGGCGGAGCGTCACGCGCAGCGCGCCGCGCCGCGGATGAGTCGCGGCCTCTCACGCTCAGACTCTGACGGGCTGGGATCGATTGACCTGACGGGCGGCACAAGCAGCGGCGGGCTCACGCGCGCGCACTCGACCACCGGCGCGTCGCTGCACGAGCGGCTGATGCGCGCGAGCAGCCTTGAGAATGCGCTCAAGGCGCGCGCGGCCACGCCGGCGGTCCCGCACGGCGCGCCCACCGCAGCGCCGGACTCTGCGCCGGCCAACGCGCAGCCGCAGCAGCCGCAGCGGCGCGCATGGCCGTCGCCATGCGCGCAGCCACCGTCGACGACGAGCTGCACGCACGAGTCCGGTGGATCGCGCACGTGCGTTCCGGACGCGAGCGCGCATGGCGGTGCGCGGCGCTCGACGCCGCAGCAGCCGCCGCCACCGAGCGGCGGCGGTGAGACATCGCCCGGCGCGGACGCGGCCGGCGGTGCGTGGCCTGCGCTCTGCCGACACAGCGCCGTCGCCGGCGCGGCGGACTCTCCGCCTCCACCGCCCGCGCGCTGCTCGCTGCGCTCGCCCCCGCGCGCCGCCTCGCCCGCCTCGAGGCTGCTCGCTTCGGCCATGGCCGCGTGCGAGGGCGTCTTTGGCGGCGCGGCGCGCGCTGACGGGCGAGCGACGGCCTGCGCGCCGCACGCCTCGATGCGCGCCGCCAGCGGGTGGGACGAGGAGAGGGCGCAGGCCGAGAGCGCGCATGACGCGTCCGGCAGCGACACGCGCGAGCATGACGACGAGAGCGTCGGCTCCACGGCGCGCGCGCACCGCTCGCCGCGCCCCTCCGACGGCGATGCGGACGTGCAGCCCGCGTTTCGCAGCCATGCGAGCGGCGCGGCGCCGAGCGGCGCGGGCGCCGATCAGGCGGCTGTCCGCGCCTCAGACGACGACGAGCTCTCGGCCTGAGCGCTGGCCTCCGCCCCTGTGCGCCTATATAGGGCGCGGTCCGGGCTGGTCCGGCCAGTGTAAGGCTGAGAGTACGACCCGGGTCGTACAATCAAGGGTTAAAAGCCAGCCAATGAGCGCTCGAGGGGTCGGGGCGAGGCTTATGACGAGCCTAGGACCGAGACACCCTCCTGACCGGCCGATTTGGAGTAGAATTCGGGGTCGAGCGGGCGCGGCGGACGGAGGGCCCGAGCCGGGCCGACGGAGGGTCCGACCCCGGAATGCGGGCGACCGGAAGGGCTTGGGTGATTTACGCCTAGTAGAATAGAATGGCGGATTCCGGGGGGGCTCGCAACTGGCATCGCGCAAGCTGAGGCCCCCTGACTGACCGGACCGCGCCGAGTGCGCGTGCACCCCGTGGAGGGCGCGGCCAGTCGGACACTCTTCGCGACTGAGCTCGCCGCGGCATACCGTGCGCTGCGCCGGCGCGCTACTTGCCGTTGGCCGAGCTGCGGGTGTTGCGCACCGCCGTGTTGCGCAGCCAGCGGCTGGATGCGCCGGTGGCCGGAACCTTGGCGCGCTTTGGCTAAGCGACCTCGGCCTGCACAGACTCGAACGCGTGCGTAAACTCGAGGCGTTGCAGGTGGCGAGCACGTGAGTTCGCGTAGGAGGTCTTGTACTCGGTGGCCTGACTGTCGACCGACGAGAGCTTGGGCGAGTTCGGCGGCACGTTGGCTCACTTGGGCTCGGTGCGCGGCTCTGCCGGCGCGGGCGCGGGCGCGGGCGCGGGCGCGACGCTTCGGACTCGCTGCCCGGCTCTGCCTGTGCGGGCGCGATGCACTCGGACTCGATGCCCGGCTCTGCCTTCGTGGGCGCGGTCGCGGGCACGGGCGCGCCCTCGACCCCGTCGCGGTTGAAGACATCGAACTCGACGCACACGCCGTGGTCCTTGAAGTCGGTGGCCTCGCTGTCGTTCGCGTAAGCCTCGGGCGAACTCGCAACGAGCGACGACATCTCGGCGTGGAGCCAGCACATCTCATGCTGCACCGCGTGTTCAGGTTCTCGAGCGCTCCGTTGAAAGAGTCACTCTCACCGAGGCGCTCGCTGCACCACACCAGATAGCCATCGAGCTTGTGAGCGTGCTCGTGCGCCCGTGCGAGGTCCTTGGAGAGCGCGTCGGCGCGCGCGCACATGCCGTCGCATGACTTGGCCGGTGTCATGCTGTGCTTCCAAGGCCTGGTGCTCGGCGTTGAGCGTGTCGTGATCCTCGCGAACGAGCTGCAACCAGCTGCAGCAGCCGCGCGACGCCGCTGTCGCCGACGATGCGCTGGAGCATGTGGCCCATGAGGTGTGCGCGGCACGTGGCGAGCGCCACATTTTTGCGCAGCAGCGCGAGGATCCGGGCGCCGCGGACGAGCCGGCCCATGCACTTGAGCGCGTAGATTCGGCCGCACATGCACGCGCCGACGACCGAGTCGGCGGGCCCGCCGTCGAGCCAAAAGTTGGCCTCGGCCGCATCGCGGCGGCGGGCGACGCGCTGAAGGATGCGCACGCGGTAGTGCCGGTCGACGAGCAGCTCGTCGCCGAAGATCTCGTCGGGCAGCAGCTCGGAGACGTTCTGGGGGTACATGCTGTGCGAGCGTGCACGCGACGAGATCTCGTCGGGCGTGCCGTCCGTTCGTTCAGAGCAGAGCGCGTCGGACCGGCAGACAGACGATGCAGCGCGCGAAGGCACCTGCGGCGCGCGGCGTGGCCTCGCGTGCCGTCACGAAGCCGCCTGCGCGCACTGCGGAGGCGGCGAGCGCGACGAGGGCGGGCGCGGACGAGGTGCTGAGCGGCGTCACGTACGCGCCCTCGCTCGCCGAGCTCGACGCCGCGGCGCTGACGATGCGCGCGGCGTACCACACCGACCGCCCCTGAGACGATGCGCGGCGCCCGCGGAGGACTGGTCCGTTGGCGCGCAAACCGTGGGCGAAAGGGCGCGAAGCCAACGGCCGTCCGCGCACGTTCAAACGCGCGCATACGGGTGGCATCCTCCCACCTTCGGCGCCGCTTTCCAAAAGGGTGTAGGGTGTAGGGTGTAGGATGCAAAACAAGCCCTCCCCACATTTGGGCCCGACGTCATTCCTTCTTCGAAGCCGTGACGTTACTCACATACGAGTACCTTTACTTAGTGTAGGATGTATCTATTCTCTAGGTATTTGCATAGTGTAGGGTGTAGGATAAGTACGGTTATGAAAGTCCCATAGGGGGGAGAAGGAATGACGCTGTGACGAAAGAAGGAATGACGTCGGGCCCAAATGTGGGGAGGGCTTGTTTTGCATCCTACACCCTACACCCTACACCCTTTTAGAAAGCGGCGGCGCCTCGGAGCATGGCGCCCGCCCGCTCGAGCCGGACCTCCGCGCAGCCGGACTCGCCCCGCCCCGGGCTGCTCTGGCTGGGCGACGTCGTGCGCGCCTCAGAACGCCGCGCTCGCCACGCGCACGTAGCCCTCGTCCGGGTCCGGCTCGGGCGCCGCGTCGCGCACCGAGCGCGACGCGGCCTCGACGCCCGGCGTTTCGGCACGCGAGGCGACGGATGCCTCGTCCGGCCGGCCCCACGGCAGCTGCAGCTCGAGCTGGCGCTGGATGATGCGCGGCGTCGCCACGCGCCCGTGCTGCACCTCGCGACGTCGCGCGCGCACGTAGAGCACGATCGCCACCGAGCCGCTGAGGCCCATCATCGCGCCGAGCAGCACCGAGATTGTGGTCTCATTGTCTGCTTGGGCGCGAACGGAAAACGCGCGAAGGGTGGCGACGAAGATCGTTGGGTTGGGTTGGGCCACCGGCTCCCGAGGATTGCTTGTGGCGCTCGACTGACCGTTGGCCCAGCTTTTTTTTTTCTCGAACCTACTGTGGAGCCGCCTGCAGCGTGATCTCCCGCGCACAACGACCATGGCCGCCATCGACCTGCGCGCCTTCGACGCGGCGCTCGTCAACTGCGAGATCGTGAGCACGCGGCCGGTCAAGCCGAGCGAGCAGGCGCGCACGGTCGACAAGCTGAGCTACGGGCCGTCGCGCCGCGCGCTCGCCTTCGTCTCGCCGCCCTGCGTCGTCGACTGGCCCGAGCTCACGGGCGACGGCAACTTTGGCACCATGTACGGGCCGACGGACGTCGACAAGGCGGCGTACACGGCCGGCGTGACCGACAAGGAGCTGCCGATTGAAGGCGCGCCGCTCGCACAGATGGACGCCTACTTTGGCGCCCTGCGCGCCATCGACGATCAGCGCGTCGAGACGGTGCACGCGCGCCAAAAGGAGCTGCTCAACACGCGCGGCCTCTCGAAGGAGGAGGTGCGCGGCAAGCTCTCGCCCGCCGTCAAGCCCAAGTACGAGGACGACACGCTCGCGCACACGCGGCTGAACATGTCGACGCGCACGTTCACGTGGGCGGGCTCCGAGCGCGTCGTGCCGCTCGTCGACGCGCGGCGCGAACCGGTCGACGAGATCCGGCACGAGGACGTCTGCGCCATCGCCACGCAGCTCGACCGCGTCTACACGGGGCTCACGGGCTCGATGTTTGGCACCAAGTGGAACGTGTGCGGGGTCATGCTCCTGAAGCGCGCCGAGCAGCGGCCGCAGCCCGGCTCGGACGCCTTCGCCTCGTACGGCGTGCCCGCCTGGGCCGACACGTTCGACTCCACGGGGCTGTACGTGCCCGACGAGCGCGAGCGCGCGGCGGCGCTCGCGGCGGTGGCCGGTCTGCGCACGGCGCGCGCGCCGGCCGGGCCGGGCGGGCGCGAGCTCGCGCGCGCGCAGGGCTACCATCGCGCCGAGCGGGCTGCGAGCGCGGCGGCGGCGCGCGCGGCGATGGCCGAGGGCGGCCAGCAGTGCGCGCTCCACGGCGCGGTCGTCAAATCGGCGCTGCGCGGCGTGGGCAACCGGCTGCATCTTTGCGACGCGCCGGGCGGAACGGGCAAGACGTTCGTCGAGCGCGCCATTATCGCCGCCGTGCGCGCGGATGGGCACGCGGTCGTCGTGGGCGCGTCCTCGGGCGTCGCCGCCACGCTGCTGCCCGACGGCCGCACCTTCCACTTGACCTTCAAGGTGCCCGGCGGTGCCGACTCCGACGGGCAAGCCGTTCAATGGCGTGCCGCGCTCCGAGCGCGGGCGCTCCCTGGCCGCCGCGGCGGCTGGTCGTGTGGGACGAGGCGCCGATGCAGACGCGGTGCCACCTCGACTCGCCTGATCGGTGTTTGCGCGACGTGACGGGCGTCGACGAGCGCTTCGGCGGCGAGACGCTGCTGCTCGCCGGCGACTTTCGCCAGTGCTTGCCGGTGGTGCGGCGCGGCTCGCGCGCGCAGATCGTGCGCTCCTGCCTCAAGTACTCGGCGCCGTGGCAGCACGATCGGCAGCACGCCTTGGTCGAGAACGTTCGCGCCTCGAGCGCGGCGCGCGACACGGGCGACGCGCTCGGCGCGGGCGAGTGGGCGGAGCTGCTGCGCAGCCCCGGCGACGGCGCCGTTCCCGCGGCGGTGCCGGCGGCCGGGGCCATGCCCGGCGCATTCCCGCTCGATCCCGTGCAGCTGCCCGAGGCCGTCGGCGGCGTCCCCATCCGCGTGGGCTCGGCCTACCCGACGGAGCTCGTGACGACTTTGTCCACGGCGCGACGTGTTGGACCGACGACGGCTCGCTGTGCGACCGCGCGGTGCTCTGCGCCAAGCAGACGGACGTGGCGCGGATCAACTGGCTGGCGATCGGCCGCTTCCCGGGCGCGGCGGCGAGGTGCGCGTCGGCGGACGAGCTGGCGCGACGACGGGGCGGGCAAGCAGATTGCGCGGGCGTCGGTCGAATTCCTCGACTCGCTCGAGCACGCGCAGATGCCGCACCGCGTCCTCGACCTGAAGCCCGGGATGGTGGTGATGCTGCCGCGCAACCTCTCGCCCGGCGAGGGGCTGTGCGGCGGCACGCGGCTGATCGTGCGCGGCGTGCGCGCCGGCGGCCGGCTGCTCGAGTGCGCACGCCCCGGCGCGGCCGCCGGGCGCGACAGCACCGTGCTCGTCGCGCGTGTCGACCACCACTCGCCCGACGACGGCACGTTCGCGCTTGTGCGGATGCGCCGCCAGTTCCCCGGTGCGGCCGGCGTAACGAGGCGCAGGGGCAAGCGCTCGGGTGCGCGGGCGTGTGGCTCGCCGAGCCGTGCTTCACGCACGGCCAGCTCCACGTGGCCGCTTCGCGCGTCGGGCACACGTCGCGCGTCCGCTTTGCGCTCGGCCCGGACCTCGTGACGCGCAGCGTCGTCTTCAAAGAGGTGCTCCGCGCGGTCAGCGGTGGCGAGGCGGCGGCGGCGGCGCTCGCCGCGGCCGCCGTCGCCGCCGCGCGCGAATGCGCGGCGGCGGCGCGCGGTGGCGGCGGGCGCGGACGGCGCGCGCGGCGCCGGCGGCGGGCGGCGCGCTGGCGGCGGGCGCGCCGCCGGCGCGCGGTGCTGGCCAGCACCCGCCGGCGCGACGCCCGCCGCGCCGCTCGCGCCGACGCGCAGCCGTCGGGTGCTCGCCAGCACCGCGCGCCGCGCGACCGGCCCGCGTACCTGCGCGCCCTTCTAGGGCGCGCAGGGCGGCGCCAATGCGGCCGGCGCGCAGGGGCCTCACGCTGGCGCGCTGCCCGCCGCCGCGTGGGTCGCCGCTGCGCGCGTGCCGTCGGCGCTGCCGCCGCCCGGCGTCGCGCTCGCGCCGCAGCCGCAGCCGCCGCCGCCGCCGTCGCCGCCGCCTGCCGCCTGCCGGCAAGCTGGGCAAGTGCGCAGCGGCGGCGACGGCGGTGCGCGACCCGGCGAGCAGGCGGCGCGCCGCCGAGCCGGGGGCGGGCTCCGTGGGCGACGAGGCTCGCCCGCCACTCGCACTACTCGCGCGCCAAGTGCGCACAACGCGCCCCCCCCCCCCCCCCCCCACCCCACCCCCCGATGAATTTAATGCTCATACCATGGCGTCGCGCCACGGCAGTACGCCCGTGGCCCCGGCGGCCAGCCTCGCGCCGCTACGCCGTGTCGTCGCGGCCGGCGCACACAGCGAACTGTGTTTCCGCGGCACATGCCCGGCTGCTCGCGCGCTGCAAGCTTGCCGAACTGCTCGCGCTGGAATGGCGCGTTGCGGGCGTGCCCGCGCACCGCGCGTGTGCCATGCGCGTTCCGGGAGCGCCGCGCCGCGCGCCAAAGCGGCGCGCGGCGGACGTGCGGCCTCGGGCCGAAGAGGGGCCGGCGCGACCGGCCGCGAGGCGGGCGCAGACGCTCGGCGTGCCGGTCGATGCGTCGTCCAAATCCGCGTCGGGCGGATGCGCGCCTGGGCCGGCGCTGCGTGCAGTCGGCGGGGCCCGGCCACGCGCTCGGGCGTAACGTTCGCGCCTGTTCGGCCGAGGCGCACTCGCCGTCCCCTCGCGCCGGCAACGTGCGTGCGGGCCAGCACGCAGGCAGCGTACGATGCCACGGCAGCGGCGAGCGCGTCCCCGCCGGTGTGCCGCTCGGCGCCCCGTCACGCGCAACGTGCGCGCCGCCCGCTGCATGCGCACGCATACGCGCGCTGGCAGCGTGCGCAAAATTGCCCGGGCAAGATCGTCCCGCGCTCGCGCCGCCGACGCATCATTCCATGTGTCCGTTTCGGCATCTGCCACCATCCACCAGCCCTCGAAAGCCGGCTTGCGCGTGGGCGCCCGTCCGGTGCGAGAAGCGGCTCGCGTCCTCGCGCGGGGCGCCTCCGCGCCAGGCGCCCGGCGCGCGCTCGTCTTGCCGCGCCACCACGCTGATCTGCGCCCAACCCTCGCTCGCCAATTCCCCCGTCGTCCCTGCTGCGCAGCCCGCAACAGCGCGCGCATGGCGCGTGCACGGCGCGGCGCCTTGAGCAAGTTTTACGTCGTCGGTCGGCAGCCTGTGGAAGACGCGTTTGACGGCCCGATGTGGCCGGTGAGAGTGCCCGGCGTGCCGCGTGGTGAGCGCCTGCACGGCTTGCCGGGCTCGGCGCGCGCCCAGCCAGCCTCCCTCCATCCCGCCGCAAACCGTGCGTGCGCACCCCGCACACCCGGCGCTGCGCGGCGCGGCGCAGGCGCGAAAAACGAGGGCAGCGCGTGCTACACGACCGTCCTTATGCAATCGCTCTTCGCCCTGAACATGCTCCGTGCGATGCTTCGCTCCGCTTCGCGCCGTGCCAACAGCGTCGAGAGGGCGCGTTTTCGGGACTTTGGCACGCTGATCGAGGACACCAGGGCGCCGACACGGCTGTGTCTTGTGTCCGTCATCGACGTCATCTCGGGCCGTGGCGCGCGAAGGACGCCGCAGGATGCCGCTGAGTTCTTCCGGTTGCTGCTCGGCCGAGTGCCCGGGCTCGCTGCGGCCTTTGAAGCCGACACACGCGTCGGGCCAGTGCTCGAGCAGATCGCCGTGCCTTCAGAGGCCGGCGAGGGCATCGCCGTACTCGTCAGCGTCGGCGGCGATGCGGCGCGCGCGCTTGCACACGCTCTGGGGGGCGCCGCTGGGCCGCCGCGGGATCGCCACACGAACGCGGGCCACTCGGGCGTGCTCACGCCAGCCAGCATTGCTGTCGAGGCGCCGCGCACGACGCGCGGCAATGGCTCGCAGTGCAAGAACAACCGCGCGCTCGTGTGCGCGCCGCGGCTGCTGCTCGGCGGGCGCGACCACCTCCCCGTCGCCGGCGTGGTGCACGTGGGCGAGGGGCCGATGAGCGGGCACCTTGTCGCCATCGTGCTCCGCAACGAGGCTTGGTTTCCGTGCGACGACTACAACGTGCGGCGGCGCGCACGGTCGCTCGGTGCCGCGACCGGCGGTCGAGCGCAGCCGCGACCGCCCCGTCCTCCCGCGCGGCACGCGCGCGTGGCCTGAAAGCTCGCGCGCGCGCCTGCCGCACGCACGCGCGTTGCCCGCGCAGATCTACAACGTGCCTGAGTCCGACGCGCTGGCGTGGGCAAGTGGTGCGAGCATGCTCGTTCACAGCCGGCTCGACGTGGAGCCGTTGGACCCGGCGCTGGGCTCAGCGTCACCGCCGTCGGCCGCATCGCCTGCGTGGCCGAGCTCGGAGCCCGACGCGCCGACCTTGCCGGCAGCCTGGCCGCGGGTGCGGCAGATGGCAGCGGTGCCAACAGATGCGACGATCGGCATCGCGGAGACGGCTGCAGACATCTCTACGGCGGCGATCGGCCCAGCTGCGTGCGAGGCCCGCCAAGTTGTCTCCGTGACGCGCGCATTGCCAACAGCGGTGAGTGCGTCCTCGTCTCCGGCGGCCGCTGTGCCCCCCCCCCCCCCCCCCCCCCCCCCACACACACACACACAACTCTCCCTACCTTCTTCCTCCTTTCGCACCTCGCACGCGCACGCCGTCCGCTGTCCGCTGTCCGCGGCCCAAATTGCCTTGCGGAAGCCGAGCAGGCAGAGCCCTGCTTGGATGGCTCCAGCGCGCATCTTGTGGATGGCGACGCTGTGGGCGAGCACGGACGCTCAAATGTGACCAGTGGCGCGCACGTGCACGTGCGCTAACTGGACGTCGAGCGTGTGCGCCTTGTCCGCACGTGTGCACTCACGTGCGTCTGCGGCGATCTGCCCGGCGTAGTAGTCCGCGCGCGCGGGAGCCGCGTCGGCAGTAGGAGCAGGATAACGTACTTGCGCCTGACGAGGACGGCGAGAAGTGCGGCTTTTCGCTCGGGGTCTACCATGCCGCCGAGGTTGGCGCTGGCGCGCGTGAGGCAGTCGGAGCGCGCTGGGCCCGGGTTGAAGGCCTCACCCCGGGGGACGGGAGGATTCAAGGCGCCGAGCCGCTGCGGGTGCGGCGGGAGGCCCCGGGCGGGTGTGCTAATGCGGCTCGATGGCCGCCTGCCGGGGGGGGGGGGGGGGGGGGAGGGGGGGGGGGGGGGGGGGGGGGGGCGTTGGGCCGCCCGCGGAAACGGAGGTGAGCGTGTGGGAGCGGCGCGCGTCGGCGCGCGCGGCTGGCGTGCAGCACGGATAAGTCTTGTGTGGACTTCGCGGGGCGGATCCCGGTGCAGGGATTGCCGACGTAGGCCGCGAGCGCGAGCAGGGCGGGGATGAAGACGGATGATGGGGTTGGGGCCAAGGCCGCCGCACCCGCAGCTATCACGGTGGCAGCGACCGCCACGGTCAGTGCGAGGCTCGCGTGGCCGCTGCGCGGGCAGCTCGCCCGCCAGGTCCAGGAGGGCCGGCCTGCGGCCTCAGTGCCCAGCGTTGGGCATGTCAGCGTCTGCGTCTGCGGGCCCGCCACTGCGATGGCGCATTGAGCCTGGCGCACCAAAACGCAATCGGTCCGCCGATCGGGGGGGGGGGGGGGGGGGGGGGGGGGGGGGGGGGCGAGGCGTGCGCGGGGGCTTGGGGTGGGCTCCGGGTGCCGGCGCTGTGCCAGCGGCGGGCTTGGTTGACGCCGTCTCGCCGGGGCCCTTGCGCCTTGCGGCGCGAGCGTCGCGGAGGGGCGTCGGCTGCGCTGGCTCCGCGTCGGCGGTGGCGTGGGGCAGGCTCTTGTGGAGGGCGGAGCGCTCGCGCACGAGTCGGTTGCCAAGGCGGGCTGTCTGCGTGCCGTTGGGCTGCGCTTGGGCAGGTAGGACCTGCGGCCTCGGGGGCGGGCGGGTTTTCGTGTTGGGCCAGGCGGCAACGCGCACCGGCCGTGTTCGCGGCCGGCAGGCGGACGTCCGCAGCGGGGCGGAGAATGCGGGTGAAGCGCTTGCACGGGCGCGGTTCGCACCTGGCGGCCAGGCGATCACGAACCGTTGGGTCGCCCGGCTGTTTGGTGGAGCCGAGGGCAGCAAGGATAGCGAGCTTGGCCGCCTCATCGGTGACGAGCGGCACTGTTGCCCAGCTCTGTACCTCGAAGCCCTGGATGTGCAGGCGTCGGGGAAGTTCCCGGCAGCGTCGCCTGCGTCCGTCGAGAGGCGGACCGAAGTCGCGCCCGTGCCCCCGTTGGCGACACCGAGCTCTCGCTCGTTCACACCGGCCCGCCGACGCGGGCGCGTGGTGCGCGCGCGTTGGGTGCGTGTCTGCCTCGAGCAGCGTGCCCAGTCGCAGTGTGGGCGCGTGTCCGTCTGCCTCAAAACGCCACGTGGAGGGGAAGGCGCGGGGCGGGCTCGCCGAGGAGGTGCCGCCGCTCGCTGCCACCCGGCGCGGGCTCGGGGCAGCCGTCTTCGGGTGCCGCGCTCTTCGCGCCATGCACGAACGTTCCGCCGCGCTCGCAGCGCGCGAGCGCACACACAGAGCGCGCGGCGACCCCGGCGGGGGCAGTGCGTCCCGGTGGCACTCGCGGGCGCGCGCCTGGCCTGGGCGCAGCTGGGCGCGTTGCCGCCCGCGCAGCGAGCCGCCCGCGCGCCTCGCCGCGCGCGCGCTTCGTCGCTCGCGTGCGCCCTGCATGCACGCGCACAGCGCGCGGCGGCTCGGCGCAGTGCAAGGCAGAGCGTGCTGCAACGGTTGCGAGGGCGCGCACGCGCGGCGCGGCGCGCCCCTGTGTGGTCGCCTGCGCGCGGCGCGTGGTCCGGACGCAGCTCGGTGGCGTGATGCCGTTCGTGCAACACAGTGCGCGTGAGAGCCGCACGTGCACACCTGCAGTGCAACGCGGCATTGCGCGCGTTGCGTGGGCGGAGCGCGGCTGGATGTGCTTGAGGTCGCGCAGCATGCCGCGCGCCGCGCGCTGTGCGGCGCAGCGAGTCGGCCATGCCCCTGGTCCTCGTCTCCGGGGGGGGGGGGGGGGGTGGTGGTGGCAACCAGGATCCGCCAGCGCGTGGTGGGCGCCGTCCAACTCCCAGCCAGGATGCGCCCCGTTCTTCCCCGACACTCTCCGTCCAAACCCGCCGCCCAGCCTGCCGCCGCACCCGCCGCCAACGCCGCCGCGCACCCATCCGCCGAGCTCACCTCGCGCGCGCTCGCGCTCACGCTGCGCGACGAGGCTGCGCAGGCCGGCGCGCGGCCGTGCAGAGCAGCGCAGGCCGGCGCGCGGCCGCGCGCGCGCGCTCACGTTGCGGCCGCGCAGCGAGCTTTCGCCGCGTCGCAGCCCCTCCGAGCAGCCACGATGCACGCCCCCGGAGGACGTTGGCCGCGCTCGGAGGCCGCGCTCGGGCGCGCAAAGAGAGGCGGCGCGGGCAAACGAGTAGGCTCGGCGCGCTGGCGGGTCCTGGTTGTGGGAGAGCGGGGCATTCTCCAGGGCATCATGTAAATTCTCCCAAGTATCATCCGGGCCGCCATCCGGACACTGACGTGCCCACAGTCTGCAGATGGAGGACTCCGTGAAGGACGCTTTGCCCGGCGGGCGGGGCGGCTCGGACAGTTTCTCGCTGGCCCTCAGCACCATTCTGTCGCCGGGAGATACCCACCCCCACGTGGTCCCATCCACTTGCCTCATCGCCCTGCTGCGTTACGCGGATTTCGGCACGAGCAGGGTTAGGGTGGGCGACACGGGGTGCTCGCAGCATGCGCTCAAGGTGGCGCTGCGCAACCTGCGCAAAGCATGCGCGGATGCGGACCGGTTTGGGCAGGTGCTCGTGGTCGTGCTACCGCTCTGCCTCCGCGCGTCCAGCGGCCTCGTGCACTGGACGGCGGCGTACCTGCTCCTCGCGCCGCCCGCGCAGCGCGGCGCGCCGCCCGGCGCCGCGCTCGCCCTGCTCGCCGATTCGCGCACCTTGGGCAACGGCGAATCGGCGTACGCCACGGCGGCCGGCGTGCTCATCAAGAAGCTTGCGCAGCGCATCGGCAGAACAGCGCCGCCCATCGATGCCTTCAAGGCGCCCCCGCAGAGTGGGGCCGCGTGTTGCTTCGCCGCGGCAACAGTCGCGGCCGAGGTCGTGGCGAGCGCATCGACGCTCTACGGCCGCCGCGCGAGTGTCCTTGTCGACATCAAGAAGGCTTTGGACGCGCGCCTCGCGCGCCTCACGACGGCCGCGTACGAGGAGACCCGCGCGCGCACGCTCCGCGCCGCCATCGGCGCTCTGCTCGGCGACCGCGCCAGGCGCTTCGGCCCGTTCACCCGCGAGGCCGCGCGGCTCGCCGAGGCCGCGCGGCTCGCCGAGGCGTGCGATGCCAGTGTCGGCGGATCCGCGCCCGACGGGCTGCTGCAGGCCGTCGAGGCGGCGCTGCGCGCGCCCGACGACCGCATCGCACGCACGGCCGCGCTCGACGCGCTCACGGGCGCTGCAGGCCGCGCGCTGTCGACGGCGGCCAGGCCGCGCGGCGCGGCGGCGCCAAGGCCGCCGTCGCGAGCGCCACCGCCGCGTGCGCCGCAGCGGCGCGCCGCCTCGGCGTGGGGGCCCCGACCATTCAGCAGCCTCGGCGGGGGCGAGGGCGACGGGGACGATGGCGACGCCACCACCGCTGACGACGGGGAGGGCGCGGAGGACGGGGACGACGACCCCGCGGGCGCGGCGGCTGCGGCGGTGGCGACGGGCACGGCGGCGACGAGCGCGGTGGCGGCGGGCGCGGCGCCAACCTCGCCGGCGGCGGCGGACGGCGGTGGCTCGGCGCCGCTCGAACGCCGCTGCGTCTACACTGCGCCTGATGAGGGCGACGCGGACGCGCGCGTGTACGACGCCAAGGACCCCGAGCAGCTAAAAGCGGGCAGGGCGCGGCTACGGGCGAACAGCGGGCGCGCGCCCGCCGTGGTCGACACGCTTTTCGCGCACGCGACGGGCACGATCGTCACGCGGCAGCGCACGGAGGGCGTGACCGGCGCGGGCATGCACCACCTCGCCGCCCCGACGCAGGGCGCGGGGTACGGTACCGTCGTGCGGGCCGAGCTGGGCGAGCCCGGCTTCGCGGGGACGACATGGCACATGACGTCGGGCGTGGAGAACCAGCCGCGCGCGGTACGAGCGGCCGCGCGCGCGTACGCGCACGACGGCTGGGGCGGCGTGTACAATGCGCACGAGGACTTTGCCGCCTTCGAGGGCTTGCCGCGGCTCGCCGCGCCCGAATCGCTCGCGGCCATCGCCGGCGGGTCGGCGGACGCGGTGTTCTGCTGGCGGTCCGGCCGGTCCGTCATCGGCGAGGTGACGACGGTTCACTTCAATGGCGACCGCGCCGCCGCCATCGACCACGCGCGGGCGCTGCGCGTCAGGCCCGATTGGCGCTCGCAGCCCAGGATCTACGAGGCGGCGTGCGGCGCGGAGGGCACGGTGCTGCTCGTGTGGGTCGTGCCCGACCGTCACAAGAACCCGCGGCTGGACTGGGCGCCGATTCTCGTCGTGATCCACCTGCCCGCCGACCCCGACTGGCTCGCGCGCGCCACGCCGGCGATCGCGAAGGCGCGGCGCGAGGTCGAGGACGGACGCGCGCGCGCGGAGGCGCGCGGCGTGCCGCAGCACCTCGCCTACACGCTGAGCCCACGCTTCCGAGGCACCGCGCCGCGCGGAGCCGCGCGCGTGCCGCCGCGCCTCGGCGCGAGCGACGCGCGCGAGGCGCGCGCGCTCGCGGCGCTCGAGCCGGCGCTCATGTTCGCGCCGGCCTGGCGGCGCGCGGTGCGCGCGGCGAGCCGCGCCCCCGGCAGTGGCGCCGCGGCCGTCGAGCGCGCGCTCGCGCGCCTGCACAACGCGCTCGAGCCCGATGACGAGAGCGCGCCCGAGTCGACGCGCGTCGCGCCGCTCGCCGCCGCGCTCGAGCAGTCGGCGGGCTGGCCGGCGGGCACGGCGCGCATGGCGGCAAGCGTGACCAAGGGCCCCGGCGTCGGAGATGGCGCAGGTGGCGACGGAGTGACCAAAGTGGAGGAAACGGCGAAGACGAGCGGCGACGGCTGCACCGGCACGCCTCCTCTGCGCCCGGCCGCGCGCGCGGCCGGCGCGGCGGACGACGGAGGGGCGGCGGTCGTGGCGGGCGTCGAGGGCGAGCGCGACGCACTCGCCAAGACGGGTGCCGGCGGCTGCGACGACGACGCTCGCGAGCCGCTGTCGGCCGGCAAGCCCGGCGCACTCGCCGCCGCGGCGACCGTCGGGGGTCTCGGCGAGCTCGTCGGCAGCCTATGCGCGTGGCTGGCGCGCGGCGCGGCTGGCGGCGCCATCGCGGCCATCTCCCCCGGGACGGCCGCGCGCGGAGCAAACGGCACGCCGCAGCGCGCCGAGCCGCCGGCCGCCGGCGATCCCGTCGCTCCGCACGCGCGCGTCGCCGCTGCGGCGCCCTTGGCGGGCAGCGCGGCGGCGCCGTCGTCGGCCGCGCGCGACGCGCAGCGCGGCGTCGCGGGAGTCGACGCGGCCGCGCACGCGCACGCGCGCGACGGCAGGCGGGCGGCACGGCGGATGCGCGAGCACGAGGGGGCGGTGCACAGGGCCTTCCGCATGTCCCTCTGGCGCGACGCGACGTTTGTCGAGTTCGTTGAGAAGCTGCGCCCCGACGGCGGCGCGCAGCTGCTCGCGCGCGAGCCCACGCGGCGCGCGGCGGCGGTGCTGTGCGAGCTCGCGCGCGGCCGCGACGGCGCGAGCGGCGCGGCCGGGCTGCTGCACGAGATGAGAGCCGCCGATGCGCGCGCGCGCGAGGCCGCCAAAGCGGCGGAGGCAGCGCGGCCTGCGCACGGGACGCTGCGCATCGTGGCAACCGTGGCGCTGGGCGGTGCGGTCTTCGCCGGCATGTCAGCGCTGGTCGTTGCTTGCGCGGCGCGCACGGCGACCGGTGCGCTTTTTGGGGCCCGCCGCCCGCGGGCGGCCGCGCGCGGAGCCGACGACGCGCTCGGCACGCTGCAGCGCGCCGAGCCGCCGCCCGCCGACAAGGGCAAGCGCAGGCGCGCCAGAGCCAACGACGACCCCGTCGACGCGGCGCGCAAGGCCGTGGGCAAGGCGGAGGGCAACTGCCGCAAGGCAGCCCGCCGGCTGCACCTCGCTGCACTGGGCGAGGAGGAGGCGCAGCAGCGCGTGCTCGACGCCGAGGCGGCGGAGCAGCTGGCGCGCTCGCGCGAGCCGGCCGGCGGCTGGGTAGGCAGCGCGCGCGCGCGCGCGCGCGCGCGCCCCGCCGCGCGCGCGCCCGTCGATTGGCGTGCGCGCAGCGCAGAACGGCGCGCCAGCTCCGTCACCTGCGCGCCGCCGCGCCCGTGCCCCTCGCGCGCAGGGGCGCCCTGCGGACCTGCGGCTGCAACAGGCGCACTTTGGCATGCGCGAAGATGCCGACGCGGAAGTGCGCCGCGCGCACGAGGCGCTGCGCCGGGCGAGACAGGGTGTGGCGTGCGCCAAGGCCAGCGTGCGGCAGATGGAGGCGGCGTTGCTCAACGCGACGCGCTGCGCCACCGCGGTGCTCGCGCCGCGTGGCGTGCCGGAGGGTGACGAGCAGGCCGCGGCGAGAGAGCAGGCGGCGCTGGACCGGGAGGCGCCGCCGGCCGCGCAACGCGCGGCGCCGACGGCGCGCTCGCCCTCGGAGCCGCCGTCCGAGTGGGGCCCGCCAGCGGTCGGCCGGCGCCCGACGCCGCGTGCACTGTCGCACGCCGCGGGTCGCGGGGACGACAACCCGTTTGCGCCGCTCGCAACCGTCAGCGGCGATTGGTCGCCCACGCCGAGCTCGCGCTCGCCGTCCTCGCCGCCGCGGCAGCCGCCGTCCGACCGCCGCAGCGCGCAGCGTCGCAGCGCGCGCGCGCGGCCGCCGAGGCCGACCGTTTCGCCCGAGGACGCGCTCGCAGCCGAGCGCCAGGCGCGCGCGCTGTCGGAGCAGGCGGAGCAGAGGCGCGCCAAAAAGGCCGCCGCCAAGGCCGCGCGCCGCGCCGCGCGCGCCGCCGACAAGCGGACGGCGCGCGTCGTCCACGCGTGCGTAAGCGCCGCCTTGCGGCGCGTCTGCACGAGCGTCGCCACGGGCACGCCGCTCGCCGTGCTCCGCGAGCGCGCCGAGGGGCCGCGCGCGCCGAAGCCCGCGCCCGCGCCGCCACGCCGCGCAGCGGACGGCGGCCCGCGCGCTCCGCCACGCGCGCCGTGCGGCCGCCGCGGCGGCGGAGCGCGAGGCGGCGGTGGCGGCCGACGCCGACGAGCGGTTCGAGCGGCAGCCCTCCGCCGCCCGGTTCGACGGCGGCGATGGCGGCGGAGGCGGCCACGTCGAGGCGAGCGCGCGACCGCGCGCCGGCGAGGCCGGCGAGGCTGGCGCGCACGGCGCGCCTGGCGCAGCGGGGCCCCCGGCGGCGTCGCTCGCGTCGCGCAGCCCGTGTGATGCGCGCCGCACGGCACGCCTCCCGCACGCACGCGCCGCAGCCACCTGCGCACGCAACGGCGGCTGGGGTGGCAACGTCGGCGGCGACGTGTGCGGCGGTTGTTTCGGCGGCGGCGGCGTCCGTCGCGACGCCTGCGGCGGCGGCGACGCCACCTGCGGCTGCGGCGATGGCGGCGTCGGTGCTGGCGCTGGCGAGGCCCCTGCACACGGTGCGCCGGCGCGCGCGACGGCGTCGCGCTTGCTGCGCTTGCTCGGCGCGCCACGCGCCGTGCTCGGTGCGATGGCGCACGCCGCGGCCGTGTTGGCGCGCGGCGTGGCCGCAGCCGTCGCTGGCGTGCGCGCCGCCGCGCGCGCCGTGCGGCGCGCGCGCCGCCGAGCGCCTCGCGCGCGCCGCACGGCTGCGCGGCGGGCTCGCGGCCCGCCGATGCGCGACGTCGACGGCGCCCTGCGGCCCTCGCCGTCCTGGTTGCGCACACGCCTCGTCTGCGGCCGGCGCCTCGCGCCTCTGCGCCGCGCGGGCGCGCGCCCGCCGCCCGCACACGCCGCGCCGAGTTCCCGCGCGCGCGCTGCGCAACCCGACAGCGACGCGCCGGCGTGCGCGCCGCGGCGCTCGGCGCCTGTCGGTGCGCCGCCGCGCGCGCGTGGCCTGCGCGCGGCGCGCGCACGGCGCTTCCTCGACGTCGCCGGCCGCGCGGCGCGGAGCGCGCGCCTCGGCGCGCGCATCACGCGCCAGCGCACGCCGGGTTCGCCATCGGAGCCCTGCACGGCCGAGAGCGGCGACGGCGCGGGCGCCGGCGGCGTCGGCGCGGCGGCGCCTGGCGCGGCGACGATGCGCGCCACCGGCGCGCGCGCAGCGCGCGCTGCGGCGGCGGCGGTCGGTGGCGCCTCGCGTCTCGCGCGCCGCGCGATGGCAAGCGCCGCCGCCGCTGCCAACTCCATCGCCGGCGCTGCCGCCTCCACCGTCGCCGCCGCCGCCGTTGCCATCGGCGCGGCCGTCACGTCACCGGCGTTCGCCGCGGCGCGCGGCATGGCGGCCGCATGCGTCGCTGCCTGCGCCCGCCCCACCGCCGCGCAGGCGGCCGCGTCGCGCGCGCTCGGCGCGCTCTTCGTGCTCGTCGACGCGGCCGACGCGGCGGGCGACAGCGACGCCGCGCTCGGCGCGCTCGCGGCCGCGGTCGACGCGACGGAGCTGCGCCCGCCGCCGGCCTTTTGGCGCGCGGGCCGCGCCGCGGCGTACGCACCGCGTCCGCCGCCCCTCGACTCGGCGCGGCCGCGCTACAACCGGCGCGCGCGCGCACCTAGCCCTCCCGTCGCGGCCGCGCGGCGCAATCTCGCGCGCGCGGTGCGCGAGCTCACGCGCGCCGCGCGCGCTGAGCGCGAGCGCGCGCCGGCGCCGCGCGGCGCGCGCGGCGGCGTGCTCCACGCGCTGCGCGCGTCGCTCCCCGTGCACGCGCGTGCCGCGCTCGGCACGGACGCGGAGCTGCGCGCGGACATCGCCGCGTTCGCGCGCGCGCGCCGCGAGCTGCACAGCCTCACCGACGCCGAGGTGGCGGCGCTCGCGCGCCCGGACGGGCCGCCGCTGCCCGTGCGGCTCGCGTGCACGGCGGTCGCGCGCGCGCGCGGCGTGACCGTGCTGCTCGACATCGTGCCGCGCGGCGGCGGCGCGCCCGAGCGGCTCGTGTGCCGCGCCCGTCGCCGCGGCGCCGCCACGCGCACGCCACGGCCGACAGCCGCCGTTATCGCGCGCGCGCCTTGCATAGCGGCGCGCGTTGGCCACACTGAGCCGGCGCGCGCGTGCGCGGGCGGATCGATCGGGGTCGCGCGCCTCCGTTCAGCGCGCCGCCGCTCTTGGCGTGGGGCGCGGCTCGACGTGCACACCCGCGAGCGGCTGGCCACACCGGTGCCAGGCCACATCGTGGCCTGCGCCGCCGCCTCGGCCATCGGCGCGTGCGTCGCTCGCGCGCGGCTTGGGCTTGCACGGCTGGCGCGCGCGTGGCCCTGCGCCTCCGCTCCACTGGCCGCTGCTGCTGTCGCCTTCGCGCCTGCCGCCGACGGTGTTTTCTGCGCCCCGCTGGGCGCTCCTGCATCCGCCTTCGCGCCTGCCGCCGACGGTGTTTTCCCCGCCGCACTAGCCGCTGCTGCATCCGCCTTCGCGCCTGCCGCCGATTTTCCCGCCCCACTAGTTGCTCCTGCATTCGCCTCCGCGCCTGCCACCGACGGCGTTTTCCCCGCCCCACTAGCCGCTGCCGCTGCCGCGTCCGCGCCCGCCGCCGCGGGCGCGTCTTCCGCCCCACCAGCCATCGCCGCCGCGCCCGCCGCCAACGCGCGCACCGCCAACGTGCCCGTTGCCAACGAGGCTACCGCCACCGAACCAGCCGCCCTTGAGCTTCCCCTCCAACCCGCCAACTCGGCGCTGCTTGCGTGGGCGGGCGACGCGGCTGCGCGCCGGCTGGCCGCCGCCGCCGCGAGCGCCGGCCTCCCGCAGGCAGAGGTGGAGCGCATCGCCAGCGGCGACATGCTCGCCTCAACCGTCGACGCGTGCTGCGAGGTCGTGCTGCGCGTGCACGGGCAGGCCGGCGGCGGGCATGTCTGCCACGTGCCGCTCGCCGCGCAACCCGCGGTGTTTCAGGACGACGCCGAGCGCGCCGCGCTGCTGCACCGCCTGCGCAGCGAGGCGACAACGCAGGCTGTCATCGGCGTGTGGAGCCCGTCGGACGAGCGCGGCGGCGCGGGCGGTGACGACGGCGCGCAGCTCGCCTCCGGCCATTTCACCGCGTTGCGCCTTGTGCGCGTCGCGCGCGCGGGCGAGCATCGCTACGACGCGGTGCTCGTCGACACGCTCGCGTCGCCCTGCAGGCAGGCGCTCATGCTCGCCAAGGCGATAACTGCCACGCTGCACGCGGCGGGTCTCGACATTTCGCGCGTGCGCCGCGCGCTGCTGCTCAACGAGGCGGCGCAGCGTGGCGCGACGTGCGGCCTCGCGATAGTGGGCGCGCTCAACGACGCGCTCGCCGCGGCGGGCTGCTCGTCCGCGCCGCGCACGTTCAGCGTGGCGGACATGTACGCTGTCGGCGAGCGCCTCCGCGTCGCGCTGACCGGCGCGGCCGGCGATCGTGCGCCGGGCGGCGTCTGCGCGGTCACGAGCGCGGTGCGCGGCGGGGGCAGCCCCGATGGCGCCGAAACGCCGCCGCAGACGCGCGGCGCCAAGGCCGCCGCTGGCGTCACCGCCGCCGCCACCGCCGCCGCCACGCCGCCGCCGCCCGCGCTGGGCGCCGCCGCCGCCGCCACCGCCGCCGCCGCCGCTGCTGCCGCCGCCGTGGCCGCGCCGCCACCGCCGCCACCGCCGCCGCCGGCCGGCGACGCGGGCGACGCCGCCGCCGCCGCCGCCGCCGCCGCCGCCGCCGCCGCCGCCGCCGCCGCCGCCGCCGCCGCCGCCGCCGCCACCGCCGCGCGCACGTTCTTGAAGCTCGCGCCCAGGGCGCGCGCGGCCGCCTCGGCGCGTGAGGCGTTGCGCGCCGCGTGTGCGCGCGCGGACGCGGCGGCGTCGTCACACGCGTCGGCGCCGCACGCGCCCGCCGGTGCGCGCCGCCGGCGGCGCGCGGGCGCAGGCGAGCTGGCGCTCGCGGCTGCGCGCGCGCTCGCCTCGACGGAGCACGGCGATTTGACGGACGACGCGCTCGAGGCCGCCGTCGAGCAGGAGCTGGGCGACGAGCGCGGCCAACTGCTGCTGTGCACGCGGGGCGCAGCGGCGCAAAGGCCCGCGCTTTGCCGGCTCCTGAAGCACGCGTGCGCGTCGGCGCGCGCGGCGAAGCGCGCGCAATTCACGGTGTTCGTCGTGCGCGCGGCCACGCGCGGCGAGCGGGGGGGCGCCGCCGCGAGGCGCGTGGACTCGGTGGTCGAGCTGTCGTGCGCGCTGCACGAAAAGGCGGGCGCGCTCGGCGGCCTCCAGAGCGTCTGTGTGCGTGGCTTTGCCCTCGAGCGCCGCCGGACACTCGACGGTGGCGCCGAGGCCGGCGCGTCCGCCATCGGCCAGGACGAGCAGGTCGAGGCAGAGGCGGGCGAGGCGTCCGTCGCCGGCGTGACGATGGCCAAGCAGCTGCGTCAGTTTGCCGAGCAAGCTGCCCGCGACGACGTGCTCTTCCGCGTCGCCGTGTCCGAGGCCGACGCCCACGCCCGGCTGGCGCGCGTTGCGGGTGACGATGTCGGCGCGTACAGCGTCGTGCTCGCAGTCGCCGGGCTCGTCTGGCTGGCCAAGGCCGACGAGGTTGCGCCGGCGGCCGCCCGGTCCGCCGCCGCGCCGCCCGCCGCCCCGCCTGCTGCCGCCACGTCCGCCGACGCCGAGCGCGACGCCTCGCCTTCCGACCGCCTGCGCGCGCTGACGCTCGCCGTGCGAGTCGCGCTCGCGCGCGGCGTGCTGCGCCACCTCCTCGCCGACGCGTCGCCGGGCGCGTCCGCGACCGCTGGCGGTAGTTGCGCGACGCCCGTCGAGGCGGCCACGTCCGCCGCCGCGCCGCCCGCCACGGGCGTCGTGACGAGTGGCGTCGCGGCGGGCGCTGTGGCGGCCGCACCGGCTGCTGCGGGCGGTGCGACGGCGGGTGCATCGCCCATCGCGCGGCCGGCGAAGCGCGCGCGGCGCACGCTCACCGCCGCTCCAGCCGCCTCGGCCGTTGCGGCCGCTGGAGGCGCACGCGCGGGCGCACGCGGCGCGGCCGGCGCGCCTCGCGCGCGCGCCGCGCGCGCGCCGGCCGAGTACGTCTGGCTTGCCATCGCGCGCCGGATGCTGGCGGCGCGACACGCGGCGGCCGCGGGCGGCGACTTTGTCGCGTCGTGCGTCGCCGCGATGCAGGCCGAGTACGGCGACGGCTGTGCCGTCGTCGTCGGCGACGCGCCTGATGACGCCTTGGTCGAGGCTGCGGCGGCGGCGCTGCTCGAGGGCAAGCACGCGGCGGTGAGCCTCGGCTGCGTCGACCGGCCGGCGGTGCTCGTCGTGCAGCGCGCCGTGGACGCGCCCACGTCGCGCGTGCACGGGTGGTGCGCGCACGCGGCGGGCGCCGCCGAGTTTGACGAGGGCGCCGCGCACGGCGTGTTCAACGCGATCGTCGAGCGCGCGTGGGCGCTGCGTCCGGACCCGGCTGACGGCAGCCCGCCGCCCACGCGCACGTGGGAGGTCGAGCAAATCGCTGGCGACGCGCCCGACCAGGCGGGCGTGGCCGCGCTGCGCGTGCTCTACGCGCTCGTCGCGGCGCACGGCCGCTACCGCTCGGCCGCCGCGCTCTTTGGCGCGCTCGCGCAGCTGCACGCGCCCGACGCCGCCGGCGCGCGCGCGGAGGTCGTCGCGGCGGCGTGCGCGGTGCCGCCCGGCGCGCGGCCGGGCGCCGCGCCGGCGGCCGCGCGGGACGACGCGAGGGAGCGCGCATGGGAGGGCGCTCAGATCGCCGCGCTCGCCGTCGGCGCGGACGCTGCGCGCAGGCGTGTCGCGCCCGTGCGCGCGCTCGTCGACGCGCTCGGCACGCCGCCGACCTCGGCGATCACGGGCGGGCCGGCGGTGCGGCTCGCGGGCGCGGGCGACGGCGGCCACGGTGCACGGTGGGTGGGCGGGCAGGCGGCGACGCCCGCCGAGCAGCTGCCGAGGGAGCTGCTGCGCGCCTACCACGAGGCGGTGCTGTGCGTCACGCCCGGCAGCCTCCAGCTCGGCCCGGCGGCGCTCGACGCGGTCACGCGGCCGCGCGAAAACGACACGCTGGAAGGCCTCCTCGCGCGCGTCAGCTGGCAGTGCGGCGCGAGGGCGAGCACGTGCGCCATGCTCGCCACGTTTTCCGAGCAGGCGGGCACCGGCTCGCGCGTCGCGCTCAAGGCCCTCCGCACGAGCTCCGACCTGGCCGGGCTGACGGCGGCTGCGGTCGGGCAGCAGGCGCCGCAGACGCCGCCGCCGCCGCTGCTCGTGATGCTCGGCCGCTGCCCCAGCCCGCTCGTCGGCGGTGGCCTCTTCCCGCCCGACCGCGCGACGGGCGAGCCGGCGGTGCACGCGGCGACGTCCGAGCTCGCCGTCGAGCTGCTGCGCGACGCGCGCGCGCTGGCCGGCACGGACGGGCGGCTCGTCGTGCTGTGCCTCGAGGCGTCCAACCCGCTCTGGTTCTGCCCCAAGGTGCGCGAGCTCGAGCTGCCGCGGACGCGGTCGGACGGCGTGCGCGCGTCCGGCTGCACCTGCCCTGCGACGTGCAGCGATGCGCGCGGCGCGGCGGGTGGCGCTGCCCGCGGCGCATCGACGCGGCCGGCGGCGCGCGCGATCAACAAGGCGGTGCTCGACCACTTCGTCGCGCTTTTCGGCCGCGAGGGCTTCGCGACCTTTGAGTTTGCGGGCGGCGGCGAGGCGAGCTGGCTGTGCGACAGCGCGGCCGGCACGACGACCGTCGCGGCGTGCGCGTCGCTGCCGCCGCGCATGGGCGATGGGCAGCTGGCCATCCGGCGGCACACGCTCGGCACGGGCGCCGACGCGCCGGCGCACGCCGTCGTCTCGCTCCGCGTCGCGCACGTGAGCCACGCCATCCGCCGCGCGGCGGACGACGGCGGCGCGCGCGCCGAGCGGATGGCGCGCGCCGCGCGCGCGTTTTGCGATGTGGCGGCCGCGCTGCGCGTCGACGCGATCCTGGCGGAGGTGCCCGAGGACCGCCCGACGGGCACGCCCTTCCTTGGCGGGCTGCTCGAGTTTTGGAACAAACGCCACGGGAGCTCGACGGCGCCAGCCACGCTCGCGCTCGGAGACGTGCGCGAGGTGGCCAAGCGGACGGCCGACGCAGCGGCCGGCCGAGCGGACGAGGTCCCTGCGGCTGGCCGTCCGCAGGTCGCGGCGCGCGCGTGCGCTGGCGCGATTGGCGGCGGCGCGGGCGCGGCGGGCGCCTCGGACGCTGCGCCGCGTGCACTGGCGGGCGCGTCGGGTGCGCGCACGGACGGCGGCCCTGCCGACGCACCGCGCCAGCTGGAGAGCCGCTACGGCGAGGCGAGCAAGCTCGACCTACCCCAAGATTCCACTACGGGCTGCGTCCTCGACGCTCGCGAGGCCCAGGACCGCGCGCGCGTGCCTGCTGCGCCCGACGGCACAGCGCTGCGCCGCGTGCTCGACGCCGTCGGCGCGGGCGCGCCCGCGCAGCGCAGCCCGCGCTGGCACGACGAGCGATGGGAGGAGGTCACGGGCAGCAAGGTTGGCGACGTCGTGAACGACAACGCCGGCGTCGCGCACGAGACGCTCACCGACGAGTACGTGCACCGGCGGCGGCGCGAGGTGCGGACCAAGGCGACGACCGCGGGCATCCTCGGCGAGGCCGTCGCGCTGCGCAAGCTGGCGGCCGCGTACGGCATCACCGTCGTGTGCAACCTGCCGATGGTGCGTGCGGACCCGCACGACAAGAGCGCGCCGTTCGCCTTCTCGCCGGACGGGCTCGCCATCCTCCCCGAAGACAACGAGCAGGTCCTCGTCGAGGTGAAGACGCTCACCAAGGCGGACGCCAAGGCGCACGAGGACGGGCCGCCGCAGCCGCACCGCGATCAGCTGCAGCTCGGCATGCACGTCCTCGGCGTGCGCAAAGCGCTCTACGTGCAGTACCTCAGGCACGAGGACCGGATCGTCGTGCACGTCGTGACGCGCGGCGTCGGCTGGCTTGCATTCGCGCAGCCGAGGGTGCAGGCCTTCTGGGCGCGCGTCGTCGAGCGGCGCGCGCGGCTCGAGCGCGCGCGCGCCGACCACCCGGCTGCGAGCCGGCGGCACCGGCGGCAGCAGACGCCGGCCGGGCCGCCGCTCGTGCTCGCGCTGGACGGGCGCATCCCCGCCGCGCGCGCCGCCGCGCTGCACGCCGTCGCGCACGGCACCGCGAGCGCGGCGGCGGTGGCGGCGACGGCGGCGACGGGCGACGCGACGGCGTTGCAAGACGCGATCGCGGCGCTGCGCGCGCCCGTCGGCAATGCGGCGATCGACAGCGCAGCGCGTGCGGAGCGCGCGGCCGTCGAGCGGGCGATCGCGTACCTCGGGCAGCCGGCAGGCGACGCCGCCGCCCGCGGCACGGCCGAGGCGGCCGAGGAGGAGAGGACGGTCGACGCCGACATCTGCGCGTTGCTGCACCAGCTCGGCGCGAGCGTGGCGCACGTGCACGTCGAGGACGCGGATTGCGTCACGCGTGAGCACTGGGGCGGGGCGGTGCTCGCTGCAGCGGGCGACCCGTCGAGCGCCCCCGCCATTTCGAGCGTCATCGTCGCGCACATCGTGCGGCTCGCCGGCTTTGGCGTCGAGCTCCCGCAGTCGATTCGCGTCGCCCCCAGCACGGCCGACTGGCACGAGGGCTGGCTCGACGTGCAGTGCGTGCTGCTGCGCACGCGCCGGCGCGGGCGGCGCGACGACGACTTTGTGGCCGTCGTCAGGCGCGGTGGGCGCTGGTTTGCGTGCGAGCCCGGCCGCGCGCGGCGGCTGCAGTGGCGGTCGGTCCTGCGCCGCGCGCGCGGCGGCGTCGACGGGACCGGCGAGGAGGCGTTCGCGGTCGTCTACGTGCGGCGCGGCGACGCGGCCGGCGACGCGGCTGGCGACGCGCAGGCCGAACGGGCGCGCGGCGGGCGCGCGCGCAGGCGCACGCGCGGCGGCACGCGCAAGCGCAAGCGCGGCGCCTCCGCCGGGCTCGAGGCGGCCGCGCCCGCCGGCGCGCCGGCGGGCGCTGCTCACCGCCCGCCCGCCAGGCGTGCCACGGTCGCCGCGCGCACCACGCGCTCTGTGACCGACGCGCGGCACTCGGCGCCTGCCGCCACGGTTGCACCTGTCTTCGACTGGCGCGCCGGCCGCCCGCCCCCTGCCGCCGCCGCCGCCGCCAAGCGCGGCCAGGCGCTCGAGCCGGGGCAGTTCGCGCGGCCGCGTGGGCGCGCGCCATGGGGCAAGGTCTGGGACAGAGTCTCGGGTGCGTGGGCGGACAAGCCGACTGGTGCTGCCGTCGCCGCCGCGCCGCCGCCGCTGCCGCCCGCCGCCGCGCCGCCGCCCGCCGCCGCGCCGCCGCCCACCGCCGCGCCGCCGCCCGCCGCCGCGCCGCCGCCCGCCGTCGCGCCGCCGCCCGCCGCCGCGCCGCCGCCGCCGCCGCCACCGGCGGCGCTCGGCCGCCGGCAGCACGTCGGCGCGGGCGGCAGCGCGGCGGGCCGGCGGCTCGCGGCCATCGCACGGCGGCAGCGCGGCGTGCGCGCGCCGCCGCCCGCCGCGCGCTTCCTCGCCACGCTGCCGCCACCGCCACGCGACGGCCTCGCGCGCACGAGCAAGCAGGCGCGCGCGAGGCGCAACGCGGACGGACGGCCGGCGCACGCGCGCGCGGCCAACGCGCGCGCCTTCTACCGCGGCGTGGAGCTCGGCGTGCACGCGACGCGCGCCATCGTCGACGCGCGCCACGCCGACCTGCCGCAGGCCGTCTTCGTGGCGGAGGCGCGGGCGATCGTCGCGCGCTCCGCCGGCGGCGGCGCGCTGCTCGCGCCGGACGACGTGCGCGACCTGTGCGACGCGCAGACGGACGCCGATCGCGCTGCGATCTGGGCGTCGGTGGGCGCGCACGAGGCGACGCGCATCTTCGCGCTCGTCACGCGCAACGCGAGCTTGGCGGGCGCGGCGCTGCTCGTGCTGCACACGCCGGCGGGCGCGCCGGCGCGCGCGCTCGGGCTCGTGGCGACGCGCTCGCGCGCGCCGTCGACGGGCGCGCCGCGCGACGCGCACAGGGCGCTGGTGCAGCGGTTGGACGTGCTGATGGACGCGATCGCCGCGGCGCGAGGCGCGTCGCCGCTCGAGCTCGAGCTCGCGCTCGCGCCCGAGCCGCAGAGCGCGTGCAACGCGCGTGCGGCCGCGCTGCTCTGCCTGCAGGCCGTCGCGGACGCGAGCGGCCGTCCCGCCGCTGAGGACGCGCTGGCCGCGCTCGACGACGCGCGCGGCATCGACCGGCACTGCCACGCCGTCCGGCAGCAGATCGAGGCGAAGCTCGCGTGGCGGCGCGCCGACGGCGCCGTCGGCGTTGACGGCGCCGACGGCGCGCCCGCGCTCGCGCCTGCCGCCGCACCGCCGGCGTGCGCGCCGGCGCACGCTGCCGGCGAGGCGGCGGTCGACCAGGCGATCGTCACGCGGGTGCGCGACGCGCTGCGCGCGTGGGCGACGACTGGCACCGCGCCCAGCGCGGCGGTGCTCGACGACGCCTGCGCCGCGTACACGGCCCGCGCACGCGCGCGCAAGGACGCGCGCACGGCGCTGGGCCCGACGCGCGCGGCCGAGCTGCTCGCCGCGGCCGCGCGCGGCGGAGCCGACGGGGCGGATGCCGCGCGCGCGCTGCTCGGCGGCACGCCGCGCCTGCTCGTCGTGCTCCTCTGCGTGCCCGTCGCCGCGCCGTCCGGCGAGCCGCCGCGCCCGGTCGGGCTGCTCGTCGCCGACCGGCCGACGGACGACTCGCGCCCGGCCGCGCTCGTGCGCTACGACTTTGCGCCGCTCGACGCGGACGTGGCCGTCGCGGTCGGCGCGCATGCCGTCGCGCTGGCCAGTGCGATCTGGCCGCTGCTCGCGGCCGAGGGGGAGCCGCGGCCATCGCCCGTCGTGCGCTCGCAGCCGCGCGGCGGCGACGATGGCGCGCGTGCGCTCGCAACGTTCGCGTGCCTCGACGCGCTGATGACCGCCAGCGTCGGCGCGCACGGCCTCGCGGGCGGCGCGGGCATGCTGCCCGCGCTGGTCGCGCGAGGCGCCGCGGCCGCCCAGCGCGAGCGGCAGCTGCGCGCGGCCGCCGAGAGGCTGGGCGGCACGGTCGCTGGGTGGCCGGACACGGGCGCGAGCGCGGCGGGCGCGAGCGTCGACGAGGAGGCGCGCACGTACGAGGTCGAGGCGGTCGTCGACGAGCGCCGCAAGGCGGGCAAGAAGGTGACGTTCCAGTTCCGGATCAGGTGGCGGGGCTACGACGAGAGCGCCGACACGTGGGAGCCTGAGGCCAACGTGAGCAGCGACCTCGTCGCCCAGTTCCGCAAGACGCGCGACGAGCAGAAGCGGCGCGCGGGCGTATCGGGCAGCGGCAGCGGCGGCGCGGGCGCGGCGTCGGCATTGGCGTCGGCGCCGCTTCGCGCGCACGGCGAGTCGGGCGCCGCGGGCAAGCGCGCCGCGGCGGGTGCCGCCGCGAGCGCGCGCGACGCCGCGGGCGCGCGCGCGCCGAGCGTTCCCCGCGCGCGCGGCGTCGAGCGCGCGCGCGTGGACGAGCCCGCTGCGCCGAGCGCGCGCGCCGCCGGCGGCGCGACGGCGCGCACGCGCGGCAGCGTGCTCCCGGGCTTCGTGGTCAAGCGCTCGACGCTCAACGCGGGGCCGCAGGCGGTGACGGCGCAGCCCGGTGCGCGGAAGGAGCTGCGGCGCATCGCGGCGGCCGTGCACAGGCTCACGACACAGGCGTACCGCGTCATCAACAAGGTGGTGCGCGACGAGGCTGCGGTGGCGAGCGCGCAGGCCGTCGGCGCGGCGTCGGGCGGCCCGTCGACCAGCGTGCACACGTCGACCACGATGGACAAGGGAACCGTCCGTGCGATCTTCTCGGCCATCGGCTGGCACAAGGACGAGAGCACGTACGGTGCAGCGCCCCGAGGCAAGCCCGCCGAGCAAGCCGCCGCGCAGACCAAGGCGGCGACGGCGCGCGCCGTCGGCGAGATGGCCGAGGGCGTCCAGCCCGTCTGCGCGGTGGGCCTCACGGAGATCCTCGAGGCGGAGGCGACGCAGGTGTCTACCGCGTGCCTGATGCATCCATCGCGCGTCGTGAACGGGCTGCTCCGCGACGTCGTCCGCGCGGCAGTCGAGCGCGACGAGGCGCTCGTCGCGCTGCCCGAGATGCAGCGAAACGCGCGCGTGCGCGAGCTGTGCGAGCGGCTGCTGCGCGGCGACGTGGAGGGCGCGCGCGTCGGCTGCCCCGCCGCGCTCGACCGCCACCTGCCCGACATGGTCCTCCACAAGATCGACTACAAGTGCACGCCCACGAAAAGGTGGAACTACGACCGGCACACGACGCGCTACTTCCTCGTGCAGATCCGCACCCTGCAGCACGTGGCCGAGGGGCAGGCGCTGCTCTGCCGGCTCGCGCACATCCACACGCAGCTGACCGGACGGCCGCCGCGGTACAATGTGGCGCCGCTGCGCACGCACAATGTGCGCGCGAGGCGTGGCTGCCGCTGCCGCCGCCGAGGGCCCAAGCGCGCGCGCGCCGCCGCCGTGCGCGCCGCCCCGCGGCCAGGTTGGTCACGCGCCCGCGCGCTCGCGCGCCGCGCGCTGCGCGCAGGTGCCGCGCAACGTGCGCTTCGCCGCGAGCGCCATCTGGGTGACGCTTTCGGATGACGAGCGCAAGGAGCTGCGCGCGCGGCTCAAGGCGCTGGACCTGCGCGACCACGATGGCGAGCCGATCAAGTGGACAGGCACAAACGGCAACACCCCGCCGATGTCGGACGTGCGCGTCAGGTACGCGGTCTTTGCGACGCGCTTCGACATCTCCAACCGCGTCTTCGACTACGCCGGGCGCGAGCGGCCGCCGGCCGATCTGCCGTGGCACGCGCGGCGCTCGTGGGTTGGCCTCGCGCCGCTGCCGCGCGTGCCGCTCCCGGGCCGGCAGCCCGTCAAGTCGGTGGTGACAGATGGCGTCGCCGTGCACGCCGTCGGGACCGTCCTCGTGCCGAAGGCGCAGGCGCCGGCCGGCGGCTCGGGCGTCCTGCACCGCTGGCGCCGGCCGGACGGGCGCATCGCCGTCGCGCTCGGCTCCGAGCTGCGGCGGGCGATCGACGTCGAGGCGGCGGTCGTCGTCGCGGCCGACCCGAACATGGGCAACATCACCACCTACTCTGCGCACGTCGGGCGGGCGGCCGTCTGGCGGCAGTTCACGCAGCGCGCGCGCGCGCGCGCCGCGGGCTTTGCGCGCGAGACGGCCAAGACCAACGCGGCGCGGCGGCGCGTGCGCAAGGACGGGCGCGGCGAGGAGTTCAGCGTGGAGGCGGACGAGGCGCGGCTTGGCGAGGCGCACAGCGCCAAGGTGCTCGGCGAGGGCGAGTTCCACGCCTTCCACCGCGAGAGCGCGCGGGGTGCGCGAGCGCGCCGCCGAGCACGTGTACGACGCGCCGGCGCGCCGGAAGGAGCGCTGGCGGCGCGACAGCGGCGGGCGGTCCAACGCGGCGCGCGTCGCCGAGGCGCTCATCGCGGCGCACTGTGTCGACGGCGTGACGCGCGACCGGCTGCTCGTGTGCGTGGGCAAGTGGCTGCGCGACCACAAGGGCGCGCAGCCCAAGGGCGCGCCGCCCGCCTTCCAGGTGGGGCTGCTGCGCGAGCTGCGGCGGCGCGGCCGTCGCGGCCGTCTTCGTGCCCGAGCCGTACACGTCGATGCACTGCTCGATGCCGCGGCTCGCCAAGGGCGGCAGGCTGCAGCGCTGCGGCGCGGAGCTCGCGCAGAACCCGCGCCTGCCCGTGGCAAAGGGCGGCACGCGCACGGTGCACGCGCTCGTCATCTGCCCGGCGTGCAACGGCGGCAAGAAGCCCGTGCACCGCGACTACAACGCCGCGCGCAACATCTTCTACGACGTGCACGACATGGCGGCGCACGCGGCCGGGCGCGACACCACGTCGACGCCTGAGCGCTTTGCCCTCGTGCTCGCCTGGTGGGCGCGCGGCGAGGTGTGGGAGCGTGAGGAGCGCATGGTGCACGGCGAGGGCGACGACTGCGACGACGAGTGCGACGGCGACGACGAGGGCGACGACGAGGGCGACGACGACGACGACGACGATGGCAGCGGCGACGGCGGCGGCGGCGAGGGCGACGGCGACGGCGACGGCGACGGAGGCGGCGGCGGCGACGACGACGATGACGGCGGGGAGGCGGCGGCGGCGACGGCGGTGGCGACGACGGCGGCGGGCGCGGCGGCGGTGGCGGCGGCGGCTCTCGCGCCCGCACCCCCGCCCGCGGAGCTGCCAGCGCCAGTGCCGGCGGCGGCAGCGCGCGCGGGCCGAAGCGCGGCCGGCGTTGACGCACGGCCGAGCCGCGCAGCGGTCGACGCTTTGCGGGCTCTGCCCAGGTCGCGCGCGGCTGGCGACGCGTGCCGCGCGCGGCACGACCGTGCACGCCGCCACCCGTGGCCGAGCGCGCCGCACCAGCCGGCCCGCTCCAACCGCCGTGCGGATCACGGACGCTCGCTACGGCTCGTCGGCGCGCGTCACCTGCGCCGGCGGCCACGGCGCCGTCTGCTCCGGCCTCGTCGCGAGCAGCCCGACCGCTGCTCGCCGCCCGCACGCCGCCGCAGCAACGCTGCGCGTCGTGCTCCCCCGCTCGCCAAACGCGAAGAGCTCCCTCACAAGGACGTCCTTCCGAACGGCCCGCGCTGCACTCGGGGCGCGATCGTGCCCCTGATCGGATTTGGCTTGACCATCTATACTAGGGAGAATCGCACTTTTCGGCGCAAAAAAACGTGGCGCGCGCACTTTTCGGCGCACAGAACGTGTTTGCCGCACGTTTGGTTACTGCCCGTTGGGTCTGAGTTCGCGGACGAAGGAATAAGTAGGAGAGACCCGCGCGCGAAAAGCGAAAATGTCGAGGCGCATGAGCACGCGGCGGAGCGCCTCGCACCAGGGGTTGGCGTTGGACGGCGGCGACGATGGTGATGTCGCCGTGCCGGCCGCGGGTTCCCGGCATGGCCAGGACCCCGCCGCCGCAGCCGCGACTTCCGCCGCGCGTCGCCAGTTGGCAGGCGATGGCGCGCTCGCGGCCGCGCGCTCAGACGGGGACGCCGCCACGCCCTCGGCGGGACCGCGCGCTGGCGCAGCTCGCGCCGACAATGCGGCCGACGTTATGTTGGCCAAGGCGATTGCCAACAAGGCTAGCCGAGCGAAGCGCAAGGCCGACCAGGACGAGGTCGAGTGCGCGCGCGCGACGTCGGCGCCGGCTAGCGCGCGCGACCGAGTGCCGCGGCGTCCATCTACTCGCCGTCGTCGGCGGGGGCGCAACCGCAGCGCTCGACTCGCAAGTTAAGCGTCGATGCAAGCCTGGCATCCAAGCGGATGGCTTCGATGCGCGCGTTCGATGGCAACGGGGCCGGCGCGCCGGCCGAGAACTCGAGCGCATTGCGAGCGGTCGAGCCGTGCGAGGGCGAGCCGGCGCGCGGGCCCGCGTCGGCGCCCGCGTGCGATTCTCCCAAGTCGGTATCAGACGACTCCGAGGCCGAGGAGCAGGCTCTGGAGACGCTGCGCGTGTACCTCGCGCCCTTCGAAGTGTACGATGCCACTCTCTATTTGGATCCGCAGGCGGCGCGCTTCTTTGACTACTCCGACGCGCCGAATAGGAAGCTCTGGGGGACAGTGGCAGGCACCTTGTGCAAGCCGAACGTCGGCAACGGCCATTACTTCCCGAGGTTTATCGAGGCGCGCATGAACGAGCTGATCGCCTCGTTCCAGCTGACGCACGCACACCTGTTCCAGCTCGTCGATCCGCCGTTTGCGTACGGCGTCCTCCCGCCGCAGCTAATCACCATCACGTCGGCCGTGGACAAGAAGAAGGGCAAAAAGGCCAATCAGAAGCTGCTGTGCCCGGTGATGCGCCTCAAGGAGCTGCACGATTTCAGCAGATTTGCGAACTCTCTTCAGCCGGGCGAGCAGCTGTGCGTCAAGCTGGGCCCGACCCAGGAGGACAAGATCGCGATCGCATGCGTGTTCGCCTCAAAGAGAGCCAAGCACACCATGCAGCAGAATGCGGAGGGCCGCGGAAATCGCCAAGTCGGTTGGTGGATCGCTGTGCGCGAGGAGAACAAGCTGAAGATTGCAATCGCACAGGGAGAGAAGGCGGAAGCGCAGGCGCGCTCGGCTCAGGCGAAAGCCGATAAGGACGAGGCGGCCGCCAGGGCGGCGGAGGTTAAGGCCACGCAGCTCGAGCAGCGCACGGCGGAGACGGACGAGGTGTCGGCGCGCCGGCCCGGCGGCGCGCGCGACGCATCGCGCCGCTACTCGCTCTCGACAGGCGAGGACGACGAGGAGGGCGAGGACGACGACGGCAGCTCGCGCCGCTACGCACTCTCTGTCGTGTACAAGCTGGCGGGCGTCGCAAAGGTCGGATCGACGACGGTCGTCCTGCGGCAGTCGGCGGTCGTTGAAGGCGAAGCCGTCGGCTTTTACGCGCCGATCGCGAACCGCGAGGCCATCACCGAGCTCGTGCGCTCGGTGCACGACTTGGCGAACGGCAACCTGCCGCCGCCGCCTCAGCTCCTCCGGCTCTTCCGGCTCGGGATCGGCGAGGAGGACGGGGGCGCGCGCAGTCCGACCGCCTGACGCTGGTCAATGGCGATAATGACGTGTCGCGCCCTTTTTACGCGCCGAGCAGCACGCAGCATGACCTCCGCATCCTCCACCTCGCCGTCGAAGTGACGGTTCCGCCCAAACACTTGGGCAAGGTTGGCGGCGGCGGCCTCGTGGCATCGGGGGGCTGGGCCGGCGCGTTCGGTGCGGGCTCCGCATCTATGCCGGCGCCGCAGGCTTATGGTGCCTCTATGCCAGGGGCGCATAGGGTTGCGCTCGCACAGCAGGTCGGGGTTGCGCTCGAATCGTGCAAAGCCGGCTGGGACGCGTCTCCGCAAGCGTGGATCAAAACTGCCGCGCACATCAACCATTGCGTCGAGCGCCAGCAGCTGTTCCTCAGAAGCCCGAGACGCTCTACGTGCTCCCCGAGCTTAAGCCGGACTTTGAGGCGAACGACGTGCCGCGGGCCTAAGGGAGCGTCCGCGGGAGGTGCGCGCGCGCAGCGCGCACCACGTGCACGCACGCCAACTCACACCCGCGTGCCCGAGCGATTTTTTCGCCGCCGCGACGTCCGTGTCTCTGCGCCATCCTTTCCAGCGGGCCCAGGCACGCCAGGGCTGTCGACCGCCGCAGCGCCAAACGTGGCAGAGCAGGCGGACCCTCCCGCGGCCGGCATCGCAGGTGAGCTCGCGCACGCAGATGAAAAGCGCGCTCGCGAGCCGCCAATCCACCCGAGACTTACGCGTTTGCTCGCCCACCCGACCCCCACCACATTGCCGCCCTTCGCGTACACCCGCGCCGCAGCCGCTGCGCCTGCGCCGGGCGCAGCGCTCGCGCGGCGCGAGCTGCCGCTCGCGATGGCATCTCCCGCTGGCTCGTCGTCAGCCTTCACCAAGTTTGCGACGCGCCTCGAGGATCTGCTCGGTTACCGCAACCAGGGCATCCTTAGCCCGGCGGAATACGAGGTGGAAGTTGCCAAGGTACGGACGACGTGCGCTTCTAACCCTTCTGGCGCTCGTCCCGATCTCCCCTCGCGTCCTCGCGCACGCGCGCGGTGGCGCGATGATCGCGGTTTCGCTCGCTGAGGCCGTATGCGACCGACGCTACAACTGTTTTAGACCCGGAACAGAATAACCGCAGTGCGCAAATGTCGCCGCGGCAGAGGGATTGCGCTGCGCCGCGTCTGCCGACTGCCCGTCTTGATAGCATTGCAGCAGACACCTTTGAATGGCCTCGTTAAGGTCGAGCGCGTCCAGCTCAACCGAGTGTTTCCTCCAGTAGTTTTTGAGCACGCTGAAGCCAAACTCGATAGGGTTGTCGATGGGCGAGTACGGCGCGAGGAACAGGAGCAGCGCTCTGCCCGCCCGCGCCATCAATGTTGTTGAGGATGCTGTCGAGCTCGGCTCGCTCCGCGTGGTGGATGCGGCAGTTGTCCAGCACGAGGACCCGAGCGCGGCCCCGGGTATGGCGTCATGACCTGGGGAAGCATCTGGCGCATCGCATCGACGAACGCGTGCGTGTTGTACCGCCCGGCACCCAATTAAAGCTGATAAAGCCTCCCTGTGCGAACAGCGCGAGGATGGAGATGTGCACGCCGCGGTGGCGTACCTGGATCACGTTGACCCGCGTGCCGCGTAAGCCCCAGCCCATTTTGCGACGGGCGGTCCGCCCGTCCGATGCCCGTCTCGTCGCCAAAACAAGCTGCGCCGGATCGCGGACGTACGAGCGCACGGCCTGCCAGTAATCTGCCCGTTGGTCGTTGTCGCGTTGCGCCTGGACGCGCTGCATCGTCTTCAGCGAGAGGCCGGCGGCGTGGAGCTCGTAATGGATGTACTCGCGCGTAAACGCCTTGTGCGTGGCGGCCTGCAGCTCGGCCGCAATCTCACTTAAGTAAAGCCACGGCTGCTCTTGCACGATCGCGAGCATTAGCGCCTGGTCGTCAGCGCTCATGAGCTTCTCCGCGTGGCTTGCCCGGCGGGTAGTCGACGATACCGGTGGCCTCGTACCGGTTGATGGTCGCGCGGACAGTCGACTCCGTGAGCGTGTTGGTGGATGTCTGGAGGTCATCCGCGATCGTCAACGTGCTCCTACCGAGAAAATAGTACTGCCAGAGGATGATCTCCATCACCTCGACCGAGAGACGGCGCCCGCGACCGACGCCAACACCCGACCGCTTGCGTTGCCGCATGCGTTGCCTGCACGTGTCGCGACCGCGGGGGCGGGTTCCCGGGTATGTCAGGAACCCCCACGCGCGCGGCGACCACGCATAGCGCGATACGCACCGCGCCACCTCCCGC